>JAAWXA010000005.1:52977707-53111577 GCA_038090715.1 Florisuga fusca | reverse complement strand
GAAAGAAAAAGGAAAGGAGGCCTCGGCCGCAGCCAGGGCGGGCAGGGCGCCGGCTTCCTCCCGGCGAGGAGGTGGCGGTGCCGCACCGGGGCGTGCGGTGGAAGTTTAGCGGTTCCTTAGAGCATCCTAACTTCAGCAGCGCCCGCCCTTCTGCCTGACTGGAAACAGAACAGAGAAAAATGCTCTGAAAAGCAACCCCTTTAAAACAAATTCTCTGCAGCCGGTACAGAAGGGGTCGTGTCCAGGCTCTGCAGCACGCCTCAAGCCTTGAAGTAGGTGAATATCTCAAATGGCAGAGCCAGTAGATAGTGTAAAGGCTGACAGGGATTGTTGTATTTGCTTTGTATTGCGATACGTTTGTGGGTTAAATTGCTGCTGGCTGGCTTCGAAGGAGGCAGAGGAGGGGTTAATTAATGTTTTTTTGCCTCCTAGTTGCCATGAGAGGTCCTCAGAATTCCCCGCAATATCGCAGTGCGTAGATAAAAACTCACTTATTGCAGGGGATGCAATTTCCTCCTTGGAAGGAGGTAAGGGCTGCCATCCTCCCTTACAAGCCCCGTGTTACATGGGTAACAATTCTGGTCCGTAGCCCTCCTCTGGAGCATCAGTTACAGTCCGGCCACCGAGGAGAGCGCAGGAGCAGAGGGGTTGGACCAGCTCTGGGGCTAGCAGTGGCTTCTTTGCTCGTGGCCTTGGCCAAGCAGTCTCTGGTGGCACACACACACATCCCCACACCCACCCACGGCCACCACCACGCGTCAGGCGAGGGTAGGTGAAACAGTATCTCCAGAATACGGTAGGCTCTTTGATGGAAAAGGCGCCCCGGGAGGAAATGCGACACCTTGGAGGGCTTATGAAATGGTTCTAGTAGAAATTTAAGTGAGTAATAACATAGAGCACATGCAGAAAGTCACCCGCAATTCTCGAGATGGGGGTGAGGGCAGCGTGTGCCTGTGCAGAGCAGCCGGCTTAAATATTGGTTCTAGGGAGGAGGGTGGTGCCTCACCTGATATTAATAGGCAAGGCATGATAAATAAGTGAATACCTGGTGCGAAATCCTCCCCCTCATGCTCTGTGCAAGAGCGTGCAAGAATTTTCCCATTCTTTTTAAGGAATTCAGAGTTTTTGCTGTCATCTTCTCCTCTACTAGATTTTACTCGTCCGCTTTTTTTTTCCTGGTGTTGCAGACCTGAGCAGTAACACGAGCAACGTAAAAAGCTACCAAGTAAAATAAACCAGAAGTAACACCGTAACACTGTGTTTGACCTGGATTTTTTTGGTTGTGAGCCACACGGGAAAATGCATTGGGCTTCAGAGTGGGCCTCGTCAGGTATAATCCTGTATAGCCTCTGCTCCAGAGTTGGGCAAACTAATGGTCACTGGCTCACTGAGGACTGGAGATGTGGCTTCCTCAGAGTTGGCTGTATGGGCTTCAGGGGCAGTAGACCAGCCTGTTGCAGGTGAGAATCTGGGTTTTTGGACTCTCCTCTAGGCAATGTTGCCTTCACTGTGCAAAATTGTCATTGGTGTGCATGTCATGTGCCATTTCCTCCTGTGCAGAGAACAGACCCAGGCTCTGTGGACCTGGGGAGACCTGATTTTATGAGGACTTAACTGCTAGACATCATCAGTGCATGGGCTGTGGGTAGCTTTCTGCCCTAGGCTGGTGTCTCCAGTGATATCCAAGGTGCCTTGTACCCATAGTCTTTCATAAATGGGTAAAAAAAGGTGTTTATACACTTTCACCTTTATTTTCTGGCATTGTTCCTCTTTGCTTTGCTTCTTTCTTATCCCTGACAACTTTGTTGCAGCTCAGGGTGTATTTTTAGCAGCCACATAGGTAGTTTTCTATGTGGGTGGCTTATGGAATTAATCTTGGTAATATTTGTAAATTACACCTCACCACTGGTGCTGCTGCTGGAGCTCAGCACAGGCAGGGACCTGCCCACACTCCGTCCTTGTCACATAAGGGGCTGGGAAATCCTGAAACCCTGACCCCGGATGCATTGCAGATGAGATCCTGTTTAACGCCAGGAACCGGCCAACCCTGCTGGGTTTTGAATGCATCCTCAAATCTCGTTAAAGTGCACAAAACTTGCTCATCAGGGAGGCAGCACCAGTGAGGCGTAGCAAAGGTCTTTACCCCAAAGTTTGTGCAGGGAGGTGATAACTCAGAGGCGCTTCCTGTTTATGAATTAATAACCAGAACTTAAACTACCTCAATGCTGGGACCAAAAGTTTTTATTAGCTCAGGATATGGCTATAGCCAGGATAACAGGAAGCCCCCTCCAGTTCTAATTATTGTTCTTATCGTGCTGCCACATCTAGCTATTAAATGGGTTTGAGATGTAATGGGTGAAAAATGCTGTTTTATTTTCAGAAGTGGAATGAGAACTGTCGGCACCAGGGGCAGGGGCAAGCAGACAAACAATGTGGTTGGACAAAGAGGCAAGCACAGTTATTTGCCACGTCCCTTGGACTCCATTCAGCATGTTCCTCTGCATGGCTGTAGCAGGTGGGGAAAACCTCCTGGCTTCTGTTGGGCACCTTAGCTGGCCAGGAAAATGAAGTAATTTTCATTTTCCTGTGCCTCGGTTTCCCTACTTATCCAGTGGTTATTATTTACTGCCCACTTTCATGTGGTGCTTTGAAACCACTGGATGTGGTTTCATGTACACAGGGTAAGAGCTGGCAATGACTCCTCTTCAGGGAAGATCTTCTACTGATGAGGGACAGCCCAGACACGTCCTTGATGACTTTAAGGGGTTTTGAACTTAAATCAACCTCTGGAAGTGAGACCACTTATTCAGAGGCAGATAATGTACTTAGGTGACTAAATGAGTAGAGCTCAGTGTTGGCCACATCACAGCAATGCATGCAAAAACGTGTGGATACTTGGTCAGGAGGAAAATTCTGGGAAGTCAGATCGTGAAAGGCTTGCTGACCTGGGCATGGAGTAAATCCCTGTCCTGATGGAGTGGGTCCTAGGTGACAGTGTTAGGGCAGTCCTGCCAGATGTTGAGCTCAAGGGCAAGTTCAACCACCTTCTGCTCAGACTGGGCTGAGACACCAGTATGAGACAGATTAGACCACCTGGGTGCAGCTGGGATAGCATATACCCTCTGGCAAGACACCGGAGAAGGGGAGTTTGCAAAGGCATTCGGTGGTGGGCTGACAGCTATTACAGTGTCCCCATCCCTGTGTCTGTAAGGAACGGGTAGGCTGAGAGTGGATGTTTTTGAAAGTTCCACCCTTTTCCTCCCTTTCCCAATTTAAGAAGATATTTTAAGGTCTGTGCCTAAATTTAAGCTCACAGGCAGTGCTGCTGACTTCATTAGAATTGTTTATGTCTTTAAAGCTGGCCACATGCTGAATTACCTTTCTGACTCATGGCCTCTATAGCTTCATCAGTCCACTTTAAAAAATGAGGTTGTTTCATCACTCTTACTAGGAAGTCTCTGCCCTCTGAATGTGAAATGGTTAATTGGTGAATAACAAGAAGTGAGATTTAGAAGCTATTTAGAGAAAAGGTTGTTTCTTCAGCTATTTACATTCCCTAATAGGGACCAAGGTGTTTAACAGGAGGCCTTCTCTCTTGAAAAAAATTCCTCCTAGCAGTACAGAGTTCAGCTTTTGTTTTGAAAATAAACCTGAGTGATAATTTCACTCCAGATAGGGCATTAAGCAATTTGTTTCTCCTAGGGAAAGAGTAGAAGCATGTTACTGCTTCCCTCAGTTTACAGCACAGAGGTACAGACCACATCTGAATCCTCCCTCGTTTGGCTGCATCAGCCGCTGAGCTCCTTCCTCTGGAAAGCGTAAGTGCATGTATTTTGGAACCACTCAGGCAGGTTTCAGATAGGTTTCTGAGTTGGGTAATTTCTATAGTAAAATTCATTCTTCTAAGACCTCCTCACACAGGTGATCTGAGCAGCAGCCCCCATCTCCTTAGGCTGGGAAGGGCAGCGCCGCCTTGCAAAGTACCAAAGGAATTCAATAGTTGGATTTATTTATTTAAGGGAGGTAGTAATAAGCTGCAATAGTGTTTGTTTATACAGTGCTGTATATGTTTAAGTGATAAATGAAGAGTGGCTGTCTGATCCAAGCCACTGACAGGATGGTGCCAAG
The DNA here is from genome assembly GCA_038090715.1 of Florisuga fusca. NCBI lineage: Eukaryota > Metazoa > Chordata > Aves > Apodiformes > Trochilidae > Florisuga > Florisuga fusca. Next base: position 53,107,449 of record JAAWXA010000005.1, on the reverse strand, counting down.
GAATGGAGTCTTATTCACAGGAAGGGTGCAAAATAGCCATTGGGTGGTAAGGGTCCTTGGGATAAGAGCCCCTCAAGCAGCTCCTGGGCTCGATTCTGATTTTGGAGATCATAGTGTAGATCAGGAACAGCACCCCTGGAACTCATGGAGCTATGTGGTGGGGGGAAGGGCTACCTCTGTGCAGAGAGCCTTATCCCATCTGCGTCACGTTCTGGAGGGAGAGGGAGCTTTAATGCTGGGTGAGGGATGTCATGCTTTGCTCCCTTGGTTTTCTTAAGCATTTCCTACTGAACGGAACATTCGCTTGGAGAAGCTGAAGTTCACTCTTTATTCATGCTTTGTTCTCTGTCCTGCTCACCTTCCGGGGCCTGTGCCTGTCTCTGATAGGATGAAGTGAGAACAATTGCTTACAGCTCTTACCCTGAAAAGTGGGAAAGGTCACCCTGCAAGGCCGTGGTATTTGCCAGAGATATTTGGGAAACTCAGAAGGGCAGCTGTCTTCCCTGTTCATTATAACCTTTAATCCTTAAAAGCATTAGCGAGACCTGGAACAATAGTGTTACACAGCAATACCCTGCAGCCTAATGTCTCCTCTGCTTCTAAACACTGACAGGTTTATCTTGGTCTGTGGGCTATGCTGAAATGCCAAAGAAACTTATCTGTCACCAAAATTATTGAAATCGTAGGAAGCAGGCATAGGAAAGACTTCAAAAAGTTTTGAGGTTGTGCTATACCAAATGCATGCTTGTCTAGCATGTTTCCTAATACACCTGTCCAGCATATTGCCCAGGTATTGAGGATCCACAGCCTGCCCAGGATGTCGTTGCTGCCTTTAGCTGTCTTTGGAATTAAATAGATTTTACGTCCACTGTAACTCCACACTGCTTTGCTTGTTGTGATTCCTTGTCCTATCAATAGTGGGTGTGGAAAAAACTATTCTTTCACTTTGACATGTCTCTCCTTGGCTTAGAGGAGATGCTAGGAGATGCTTCCTTATGCTAGATCCTATCTCAAACACATCCTTCAGCTTTCTCCTGGGTCTTGTTTTCTGCAGCTCTAACCATCCTCCCGCTAATCTGCATTCCCTTGAGCTAGTCCACCTCTCTCTTGAATGGCACTGCTACAGCACAGTGCTTTACCAGGGGTCTTGTGCTGGCCAAGTAGAGCAGAAGTATCCTTCATGTTTCTTATAGGCAGTGCTCCTGTTTGGTTTTAAGTTTTGCACTGTGACACCATTCACCTGTGTGTACCTTATGATGTGCTGTGGCTCCCAGGTCCTGCTTAAGAGGTTTGATGCCTCATGAGCCTTTTTCTGTCCTCTCTGTGTGGAGCTAATCTTACCTACCTAAGTGTATGATTTTTGTATATGTTCCATTTGAATTTCATCCTGTACCTTTCAATTTATCAGGGTTGTTTTGAATTCTAATCTAATTCCCCCAGTTTTGCAGTCCCTTTCTCCCTGGTGTCATCTGACAATTTAAAAAAAGCACAGTCTCTGTTTCTTCACCAAGATCAGATTTTTTTTCCACTCCACAGTCCCAAACAGAAAGCACAGAAAATCAATTGTTTCATAAAAAAAAATAAAATAGAACCTTTCCCCAAAAATATAAAGGACACTGAAAAAAACACAAAACACTCAGCTTTATTTTCACACCTCCTATTCTTTTACTGTCCTTGAGTGCTTTTGAAGTATTCCTAAGAACACTTTTATTTGTTGTAGTAGTGCCAGTGCCAAACAAAAGCAGGACCTTACAGCACTAGGCATGATGTTTTCATGAAGGGGTAGATAGTTCCAACCCTGGAGAACTTGCATTTTACACAGATGAAGAGACAGGAGGATGGATTATACAAACCAGCTGGACTCTTTGGGGAGAGGAAATCACAATGTGTGGGTTTCCTTTGATTTGTGGAAAAGGGTGGGCTGCAGGTTGAGAAGAAGTAAGGAACAAGGGAGAAGAGGAGAGAGACAGGTAGGGAAGGAAGATGAGGACAAGTGACTGTAACAGGAGAGAGGGAGGTGATCCTTGAAAAGCACAGGGGCTGAGGCTGTCACAGTCAAGACCAGCAGGAACAGAAATCTGGGTGAATTGCTGAAGATGTCACCTTGGACACAAGGTTTGTAGCTGCCCTGCTGGCATCAGTTTCTCCCAGGTTTTTCCCTGCAATTGTCTCTAACAATTTTGGAAAGGAAGATAGGTGAGTATAGGAGATCATACCTGTATTGTAATGCTCATAGGCAGGATGCAGAGACTGTAGAGATTTCCCAGCTGGTGTTGAGACCAGAGGAAAAGTTGATGCTATAGAATTCCAGTAAGATCTCTGAGCTTGCTCTTCGTGCTTGGGAAATTCTGGTGGGGCAGAGACTGGCTGAAACATCAATACTTTTTAATGATCCAAGATCCTTGTGATTTCCTCCCTTGCTGCCATTGCTCTTCCCACGATGAAGGTGGCTGTGCAGGACAAATTTCATCTGCCATCCTCCCTCTTCCTCCCTGGCAGGCTTTGCATGCTTGATTTTCCTGCAGCCTGCACATGCTGTCTCTAAGGGCACTGTGTGATTGTCCTGCCCTCTGTCCTCATGCCTTACTCTTACCATCAGTCCTGGTGGCTGGAATGGGTATGAGTGCAGAGGCACAGTCATCAGGACCTAAGAGCACGGGTGAGATCTGCACGTGCATGGTGCCACGAATGGATGTGCATAGCCTGAAGGCTGGGTGTGTTTTAGGCATATGAGGCTAAACATACAGTTCTGTCTCGTAGCAGGCCAAGTATTCAGTATGTTTGGCAGTGAGTCTATAAGGTTATGGTTTTCTCTTGGGTGAAGAGAGCAAGAAAACCTCTTTTTTTTCTTCTAGTTTGGGGTCAGGGTGTTTATNACATCTAAAAGCACAGTCTCTGTTTCTTCACCAAGATCAGACTTTTTTTCCACTCCACAGTCCCAAACAGAAAGCACAGAAAATCAATTGTTTCATAAAAAAAAATAAAATAGAACCTTTCCCCAAAAATATAAAGGACACTGAAAAAAACACAAAACACTCAGCTTTATTTTCACACCTCCTATTCTTTTACTGTCCTTGAGTGCTTTTGAAGTATTCCTAAGAACACTTTTATTTGTTGTAGTAGTGCCAGTGCCAAACAAAAGCAGGACCTTACAGCACTAGGCATGACGTTTACATGAAGGGGTAGATAGTTCCAACCCTGGAGAACTTGCATTTTACGCAGACAGGAGGGTGGACTCTTTGGGGAGAGGATATCACAATGTGTGAGTTTCCTTTGTGTATTTTTTGACGTGGGTTCATTTGTGGAAAAGGGTGGGCTGCAGGTTGAGAAGAAGTAAGGAACAAGGGAGAAGAGGAGAGAGACAGGTAGGGAAGGAAGATGAGGACAAGTGACTGTAACAGGAGAGAGGGAGGTGATCCTTGAAAAGCACAGGGGCTGAGGCTGTCACAGTCAAGACCAGTAGGAACAGAAATCTGGGTGAATTGCTGAAGATGTCACCTTGGACACAAGGTTTGTAGCTGCCCTGCTGGCATCAGTTTCTCCCAGGTTTTTCCCTGCAATTGTCTCTAACAATTTTGGAAAGGAAGATAGGTGAGTATAGGAGATCATACCTGTATTGTAATGCTCATAGGCAGGATGCAGAGACTGTGTAGAGATTTCCCAGCTGGTGTTGAGACCAGAGGAAAAGTTGATGCTATAGAATTCCAGTAAGATCTCTGAGCTTGCTCTTCGTGCTTGGGAAATTCTGGTGGGGCAGAGACTGGCTGAAACATCAATACTTTTTAATGATCCAAGATCCTTGTGATTTCCTCCCTTGCTGCCATTGCTCTTCCCACAATGAAGGTGGCTGTGCAGGACAAATTTCATCTGCCATCCTCCCTCTTCCTCCCTGGCAGGCTTTGCATGCTTGATTTTCCTGCAGCCTGCACATGCTGTCTCTAAGGGCACTGTGTGATTGTCCTGCCCTCTGTCCTCATGCCTTACTCTTACCATCAGTCCTGGTGGCTGGAATGGGTATGAGTGCAGAGGCACAGTCATCAGGACCTAAGAGCACGGGTGAGATCTGCACGTGCATGGTGCCACGAGTGGATGTGCGTAGCCTGAAGGCTGGGTGTGTTTTAGGCATATGAGGCTAAACATACAGTTCTGTCTTGTAGCAGGCCAAGTATTCAGTATGTTTGGCAGTGAGTCTATAAGGTTATGGTTTTCTCTTGGGTGAAGAGAGCAAGAAAACCTCTTTTTTTTCTTCTAGTTTGGGGTCAGGGTGTTTATTTGCTACTGGATGTGATCCAGTGGATTCAGTGTGTCTCTGTTTATTTTTGCTTGAAGACATGACTTTTTTTTCCTAGTTACAGATCGTAAAGGCACATGGGATGGCAGGTAGCCAGCAAGCTCCCTAACTATTAGCTGACTTGGTGGGGTGTTACGCTAACACTGCTGGAGGGAATGTTACAGCAGACGATGGAGTGGGTTGGTGGAGACTTGGACTCTAGCAGCAAGGCTCAGAAATTACCCAGTCCCAGAAAACTTGGAGAAGATATCAAAGAAAGTTTGGTTTCTCAGGAAGCTCCTTTAGGTTTCCCAGAATGTTTTTACTTGTAGGCAAAATTTGTAAGCATTCTTTTATTTTTAAAATGCAGTGTATATTCTGCTCTTGTCTGCAGCAGTGCCAACACAGTCGATGTATTTATCTTTTCCCTGTTAACACTTGCCATTCCTGGAATGTCTTCTGCTCAGCAGCTGTTTGTAGGTGGGTTTTTTTCTCTCCCATCATCATGTACCTTTCCTTCCTGTTCAAGGCATCCATAAACCTCTGACAGTGACATCATAGGTGTTTCCATAGCAACAGATTATGATACTAGAACAGAGGATAATATCAAACAGGAGGAGGAAGAGATAAATTATGGTGTTTATATTTGTGTGACTGAGGGCTTGATTATATTCCTACATTTCTTCAGAGGATGTTGTCTGCCTGGTTTCTCCTCTGTTTATCTTACGTGCCTTTTAAAGGTTAGGAAAAAGTGAAGGGAAAAAAAAAGACCTGGAGGTCAGAACAATACAGACACATATCTTTTATAGTCTTTGTGTAAACCTAGGCTAAGATTCAATTTATTTTTTTTTTATCTCAGTGGTAGCTCTCCTGTGTCTCCTGAGAGTAATCTAGTCTGGAGAAAACTTGAAGGCACAATAATCCCTTGGTACAGCTTCACTTTTATTTTAATTGAGTTATTCGTAGCCACTGGCAGTTGGGATCCCAAGTCAAGGATCTCTGTGCTGCAGATTTTCCAAAAGATGGACAAACATGGCATGACATTGCCCTCAGGAACTCACAACCTGTATTTGAGAAAGGATGTGACAGGTGCTCAGATCAGCCAGCTCTGACATGGGGAGGAAAGAGAGAAGTATCCCAAAAAGAAGTATATCAGCAGAAGTATGATCTCTAGACAATACTTGAGCCTGGTCATGGCAAAGGCGGTCTGAGCCTCATCCCCGTGTTAACTTTTTGGAGTGGTGTTTCTGGAAGTGCTTGCTGGGCACAGTGGACCATTGCATGGTTCTTTCATGGCTTCAAGCTGTCACTCCAACAGGAGCTGACAGCAGCAGGATTGCAAAAGGATGGATATCTGTGTTGCTCCATGCTCACATTAGTAGGAACTCTTATTTGTTTGCTTAAAGCATGAAGCTAGATGTGAAGAACATCCAGCCAAAACGCATGAGGTTTTTTTTCTCATAGGCAGCATTTAGTGTTGGCAAATTCCAAAAGGTGAGGATTTTCAGAAGGTTTCTATTTTGCCTCTAAATAGTGACAGTTTCTGGTCATCATTGCTATTTTCCTATTTGGATGATTGACTTCAGAAGCTGGAGAAAGATTTCCAAGAAAACCCTCTTGGATATCCTCATAACTGTGAGTGTAATCTTTATTCTTCCTCTTCTGGCAAAATTTATGGGGAGTTAAATAGACATTGCTAATCTTTAATTTAGCCAGACAAGGGTCACTTCTAACCTGGTGTTGCTCTTGAGCACCCTAACGTTGACAAATGCTTTTGATCCCGTGCTTAGGAGCTCTAGTGCACCAGGAAGGAGTACAGGGGAGGGATCTGAGCAGAGCAGTAATCCATACCATGTCAACTAGCTTTAGCAATGCAGTGGGGCACAGAGGTGTGTGACAGAGCTCTTCCCATTACAGAAGTTCCGTGATGTGCTGCAGAACGAGCCCTGGCCCATTAATGGAGCAGTGCTACGATTAGATGATGCCCAGCCTCCAGCTCACAAGGCATCAGTGCACAGGAGCTTTCTGGAGTCTTGCAGGCTGCTGATGGGTTTGGTGGCCGTGTTGAGCAAAGACTTTTTGGTCCAGCTTAGTGCCACCAGGATGGGGAGAAGTTGGCAAGTAGGAGTGATCTCTTGAGTCACTCTGAAATGCCATTAGGATTTAAAGTTTGGAAGATACATGAGCACAAAACACCTCAGTAGGAATTAGTAGTTAGGTCACCTTCATGGAAGCTTATTGGGAGCCAGTAGAGACCACAAAGCACTGATCAGGTGTGTTTCCCATGTGCAGTGCCAGCATGGCATGCTAGCCCCAGTTTCCGAGCAGGCTGACAGCATTGATCTGCAGAGTATGGCTTCCTCAGTCACAGTCTCAGTGTGCTGGGGCAAGGGAAACTGGAATTAAGTCCTTTGCAATGGGAAAAGAGATCGCAACCTTTCCTGTGAAGCTAGAATAAAATGAAAGACAGCTCTTGGCTACAGCTAGAGGACGTGGTGAAGAAACCCAGAACCTCATAACTACCCCAAGGCATGTGCCTACAAAGCAAGCGGGGATGACATTTAGTCAGGAGTACAATGATAAATTCCTTCATCTCTTCTAGCACTGTCACTGGCACCACCAGAAACCTGACTTCCCATTGAACTCCCTCTCTGCATTCTCTCAGCATCAGAGCATGTGTGCATTTATCAAGGGGGGAAAAGAAACAGGTTGCAAACCCCATTGTAAAATAGATATACTACCTGACAAGGACACGTAAAGCACAGACAAGAGCATATCCCATTGATGATGACAATAGTTCTTTGGCAGTGTCTTTTTCTCATGGCTTATCTGAGGCTGTGGGCACCTGGATAACAAAAGTGCAGTGCCTGTGCTGCCTGAAAGCCCATGCGAGTCAGAAGGGACAGAAGATGCTGAGCCATGTGTGTGAGAATACAGGTGGAAGAGTGTATGTGTGTGTATGTGTTGGACTCTTTCCATGTTTTCAGGCACATGTAGGAGTGAGCACACGTGTTTGCATGTGGCTGCATCCTCTTTGTCTGGAGAAAGCAACGTGGGCCTGATTCTCGTTCGAGCTGTTAGGCCGTTCTCTCAGCAAATTGCATTTGTACCAGGGCTCTTTTCCACTGCAGGGGATGAAGAAGGCAGATTTATTATAAATATAAATTAGGCCTTCTCTCTGTTTGTGAGCTGTCACAGCCTGTACAGGAGGAAATATAAACAAGGTGAATTCAGGGTGTTTATGTGGAGCAATGCTGTGACAGCGTATGTGTTGGCAGGAGTGCTGTCTGCAGTCTCTGCATAAAGGGGTTGAGTGAGTGGGGAAGGCTGTAAATCACCGTGTGTTCAGGAGGGGACACTGCCACTCTACCTGTAAAAGGCTGGGAGATTTTTGAAGCAATGTGACTTTTTTCAGACTGAAGAAAAGGGTTACTGGAAATCCAGTTCTGAGGAAAATGCCTTCCGAGAAGTTTTGACTGGGAATGATCTGTAATCCACATCCAACAGCTTGCCTCCATCCTGACCCAGAACAGCTGCATGGCTGGCATCTTTTAGACTTCTCTCCCACTGCCACGCTTTGGTGGCCCTACTGGACCAATTCTTGGGTATCTGCAGCTCTGCTAACGTGCCTTAGGTCTGTCCTCCTGTATCTTCAGTTATTTAAGTCTTTACCTGGTCCTGATGTAGTTGGCATCTGTATGCAAATGCAATATTCCCTGAGGAATCTGTGTCCATTTAGATGTATTTACCATATTACTCACAGCGTATTCAACGTAGGTGAGATCACCTAAATAAAATAGCTGTATCTTTTTCAGCATCCCTGCAGGCAGGCACCTGAGCCTGAGTTTTTGCTCAACTGCAAACTGAAGCTACAGACTGGTGTTCCCTTCTTTAGGACTTAAAAGTTATTTCTTGTTCCACCAAAATCATTGCTGTTTCCCAGAGGAGCACTTGAATCATTATCAATCCCTACATTTCCTCTCAGCCAGGAAGGGCTGAAGGGGTTTCAGGAAGAGCATGCTTTACAAGGAGATGTCTGCTTTCCCCTGCCATGCCCTGTTGCAAACAGCCACTGAGACTCTTGCCAAAAAGCCACTGCCTGTAGAAAATACTGTGCAAGGGAAGATAGGATGAGAGTGAATGGCAGGGTAGGGCAGTGTTTAAGGTGGGGATGCCCGATGCTTTTAATAGAACGCACAATAAAAAAAATGCATGTGGCAGCACTTGGGTAGGAGGGAGCTAGGAAATGTGCTTATGTCACTTGGCTTCACTGGAGCAAGCTGCAGGTCATAGTTTTTGATTTGGGTTTCACTGCAGCTGGTACTCCCGTCTGTATCTTAGTATTGCAGGGCTTGTGAAAGGGATGGGACTTTTACTATCTTGTGTATTTTGTGTCCTTTCATCCTGTCCCTGCCATCCTCTTCCCCTCTGCCACTGCTTCCCCCAGCACAGCCTTGTCATGTTCAGCCTGTTTTGGTTGGAGATGGTCAGCCCACATGAGGTGTCCATGGCCAAGGATGTATCAAGAACATTCCGGCTTCCTGTGGGAGCTGAATGCTGTGTGTCAGCCTGAGCTGTAGGCTGTCAAGCAGAGGGGGCTCTGCAGTTGCCCTAGGCCTCAGGGTGAACTTTTTGGGGGCCAAGTGGATGTGTGGGGGAGGAAAAGTGCAGGCACAGTTATGTGGGTGGAACACTCCATGATTACTGTGAAACACTTGCTGAAAAGGCAGATACTGGGAGTTCCTTGGCTAACTAAGCCCAGGGAAATAGAATCCTCTCCCAGTGATCTTGGCCCTCCTGCCTTGCCCACTGGGAATGTGGGGAGGGCAGGGAAGGTGCTCCCCATCCCATTCTTGGGGTGTCCAGGTGGATGGGCTGCCTGCCAGCCAGTCTGCAGGGAGCTCATCCCTTTTTTGTTGGAGGTGGCAACCCAGCAGTACGGGAGAACTCTGAAATCCAACCCTGTGTTGGGACAGGCTATGCATAAGCTGCGTGTAAGCCCCAATTTGAGGGTTTAAAGGGAGCTGAAGTGTGGCACAGAGTGCTACAGCTGAACTTCACCCTTCCTGAGCCTTGACAGCCTGCCAGGAGGGGAACCAGAGGGCAGGACAGTCTGCCTTCCCAGCAAGGCCAGGAGCCTCCAGCTGAACTTGGTCCCAGCAGAAGCATTGGATTTGGTTGGGTTTTAAACTGCATATGTGATTAATCATGGCTAGCGGTTCTGATTCCTGTGGTTTTCAGTAGATGCTCCCAAAAATTGTTGCAATAATGGACTTGTTCTCTCTGCAGCCCAGCTGGTCCCCATATATTTTGTTATATATGTTTATCCCTATAGTTCTGCCCCTGATAACCACTCTCCATCTCTCCAGCCTGGTCACTGCTTCTCTTTGCAGACAGTGGGACGAGTTTGGGGCTGGTAGCAGGTACCACCACACCTGTGCTAGGCTCCTAAATTCCACATAAACATTGCAGTGGGCCTCTGTCAGGGGACCTCTCCTGCCTGCGTCCTCCCTCCTCATGCCTTCTCCTAGCACAGAGGCCCCTTTCATCTGGTGCCCCTCAGGGAGGTGCTGGGCTCTGCACAGTAGGCTGAGGCTCACCATTTCTTTCTTTTCCTTTGCAATTGTGATCCTTGTTTATTTATTAATTTGTATCAATTGTTGTTGCAATTGCTTAGGGTCACTTCAGCATTGGATGCTTTCATTTCTTTCAGAGCCCCATCACGGCATCAAACACAGCTGTAATGCTAGGAAAGCCACAGAATGTGCCATGCTATGGCTGGGCTTGGGAGAGGGGATTCAGACAGGTTCTGAATGTGGCCCCCAGCACGGTGTCTGTTGTGTTGTTGGGAAGTACACATGTTCACCTATTCCCCCATACAGACCCATTTGCAGATGTTCCTGGGAACATCCTGTGGCATTCTGCCTACCTTCCCCCCCCCACTCAAGTCTATGGGACTTTGGCTAGTATGCTGAAGAGAGGATCACTGGTGTTTGTCAACCTTTACAAGAAAACAGATGGTTTTTAAACTAAGGCTAAAACTGTAGCACATGCTGGAGGCTGGACGGTAACTGTAAATCCTCGGTCTCATTTGCACAAACACATTTGGTTCCAGTCCTAAGGGCATTTTTCCTTCCCCTGCCTATACGTTTGTTTCAGAACCATGTAAATTTAGTTTGGATTTGTTTCATCAAAACACCACAAAATGTCGCCAGGGGTGGAGGAACTTATAAATTACATTTGGCACAGAGGGGAAAAGGACAATTCTGAATGGTCCATGGGGTAGGAATCTGTGGATGGAATCTGTCAGAGGGAAACACCGAAGAGGCTGAATACACCAGGAAAGCAGTAATGATATTTGCAGCCTCGTACTTGTAGGTCTGCTGCTTGGATCAGACCTCTCATTTTTCTTCTGGCCCAGCATATGAGACCCCACACACTGGGTCACATTTCAGGTGTGAACCTTACATGTAGGGTCATGTGGTGAATAAATGTCATGTGAAAGGGGACAGGCAAGTTTGCCTCCAGAGTGGAAGGTGATACTGGCCAGTTAGGTTTTTTCTGGGACAAAACCCTTAAACATACCCCTTCCTCTCTGAAGCGGCCATCCCTTTTGTGGCAGTGTCCATGGAGCAAAGAAGGGGGACTTGGTTTCTGCCCTGAAGATGTGGGAGGTACAGACCTACAGGAGAGAGCTGATGAGAAGGCATCTGTGGCAGTGATTCCCAGGGGGTCAACAGTGATAGCACATTTACACTGCTGAAGGCCTTACCCACAGCAAAGATTCTGTTCACATTTACTGGCTGCTTACCAGATCTCAAAATAATTACAAAGAAGTGACAAACCAGCTAAGATAGGCTTCAGGACGGGGACGTGGCTGGGCTACCCACTGTGGCTCCCTCCAGGAGGCAGGGGGAACATGCTGGCAGGGATGTGTGGTAGGAGCTCTGCACTGACACAGGTCGTGCTGTGTGCTCTCGGTGTCATATCCAGACCTGCCAAGTCGGTGTCTTTCTCCTGCAACAGGCCTCCAGGAGGAATAAACTAAAGAAGAATTGGAGGCTTGTCCAGACAGAGACTGGCTGCTAGAGGAACCCCCCCTCCCCCAGCCCTCCTATTGCTGTCTGCAGAGGAGAGTGAGAGGTTTGTGTCCTCTCCTACATTGCAGCCAGAAGGAATGCGAGTGCCTGGGGGCTTCCTGCCATGCTCTCTTGCCATGAGGATGGATTTCATGACACCACTTTTAGCACCTGAGGATAGGTGTGAAAAGGGAGGAGGAGGACGATGACGATGTGGTGGTGGTGTGAGTTAATACAAGACCCAGTGGGAAGCAGCGGCAGGCAGTGTTATTTCAGTGGTTTGAGCCAAAACTTTCTCTCTCTCATTAAATTACAACTAATGCAAGTAGCATTGTGAAGGAGGAATTTGGGAACTGTTGTTCATCATTCAATTGCTTGTAACGAATGTGCTGCTCAGTGCCATAGCCCATAGTCTAGCTGAGTAGTAATTCACTTGGTATTTGGAGGCATGACATGCATGCCATAAGAATTCCTCTGTTAGCATTATTCCAGCATTAGTGAGGGGATATGAAAATAAGTGATGAGTTATTGTTTTTCATGATTAAGTCCAGGCTTTTCTCTGTCTTTTCCCCTTCCTCCCTCTGTGAAAGGAAGGGCCTCTCTGTTCCTTTCCCTTTCAGAGCAGTCAGGTTGTGCCCTTGCTCATCCCAGCTTCCCCATCCCCCTTCCAGACCAGCACCCTTGCACTGCTCCCTCTGTCTGTCTCCTCCCGGGCTTGGAGACCTTAAAATTGCTGTAGGATGTTATGGCAGAATGATAGGACATCAGAGGCGACCCAACTTTTGTTGCAGATATACAAAGCTATTTGGTGTTCACCATCCCTCAAGAGGACCAAGCCTTGCTCTTCATGGTTGCACTGGCAAGCTCAGAGTTTGGTGGTGGGTCAGTAATTCAGTAGTTCAAGGTCATCCGCAAGCCTAAGTGACTGCTATTATTAAAAAACAATGCAAAACAAAACCAAAACAAGCAAACAAACAAAAAACCCAAACAAAAATAGGAAAAGCTCTAGAGGCAGCCATCAGTCTGGATGTGCAGGAGCAGAGCTGAGCAGTCTCTGCTGGGGTCTGCTGGCAGTGGTCAGTGCTTGAAAGCAGTCCTCAGGCCAAATGAGGGATCTGCTACTCAGGGTTGTGAGGAGCATCCCTGTCCATTCCAGTGGGTTTCCTATGTTTCCTGCAGAGCTTTATAAATGTGAAGTAGTTAAACATTACAGGGGAGTGCAGTAGTTAAGTGTTATTTATCCCTACTTTCTACTGCATGGTGAGGAAAGAAGAAAGTGTAGCAGTTTCAGAAGTAACCTCTGTTTCTGGGGGTCATGGTCAGTTCATGGGGCTCCTTTAAGCAGGCGTGTGAACACCCACTTGCATGAAATAAAAGATTTCTTTGGAAAACCAGGCTTCAATATCCCCATGAAATCCCCAGACTGAGTCAGTACCAGTGCTATACAGGATTCCTGGGCTCTTAATCTTATTCTTAATCACGTAAGCCAGGCAGTCTTTCATGTCATTGAGTTGCTGCTCACTCCAGTGGCCCAAGCCCACGTTGGCTTTTCAGCAGAAGGCCTGGCTCAGCTTAAGGCAGATGGCAGGGTAGGAGCGTGTGCTGATCCTACTACTATTAACTCTACCACTCCTCTGCACAGCAAGCTTCTCCCTTTGAACATCAGCAGAACCATTTTTAAAAGCCCTCTGTCCCAGCCTGGTGCCACAGAATAGCTCATTTTGTCAAGGAAAAAAGATACCTTGGTAAACTTTTGAGTGTTAAGCTGTCAGAGGTAACCTCAAGAGGATGGAAGAAGCAGATGTAGGCTTTGAGGAAAGAGCAGCAGCCGGCTGCAGGTGTCATGTTCCTACCCGAGAAGGGACATGGGAAAGCTACTACTTTTTCCCCTCGTGCTCTTTATTCATCCTTTTATGGGAGCAGTGTACGGACCAGAGCGTTCTGTGACATTACTTTGCTCGTAATCACAGTTATGAAATACAAAGCTGCTGGGTCATGGTACTTGTCCTGCATGCTGCCAGCACACCTCGGCACACAGTAACCTGAAGTACATTGTGGTTATCTCGGTGTATCTCTGCCCAGAGGGTCTCCTAAAATGTCTGAAGCCGGCTATCTCCCTCTCCTCCACCACTGGCCCTCCCTGACAGACGTGCAGGTGCATGTGCAATGCACAGCCTTCAGCACTGTGTGGCTTTTATCAGTTCACTTCAGGGCAATTGCAGTGTCCTGTGTCTCAGAAACAGGGAGGCTCTGTCCCTCTGCCCAGGCTCCTTCACACAGTCCTCTCACAACCCTCACAGTGATTGCTAAGGTCCTTTCCACTCGGAAGCAATACCTGCACTCTCTTCTTTTTGGATTTTGTAATATGTGTAAATGAGGTAGTGGTGGCACTGGGTGTGAAGCCATCAACTCGTATTTACTTGTGATTTGAGAAAGCGATTTTGGTTCAGACCTCAAAGACCAAGCTGATGTGTGATTTAAAATGGTCCTAACAGGAGAAGCATATGACCATATGTAAAAGCAGAGGAGATTAGCAAGGAAGTAAGCTTCGAATCTACTTAAATGTCCACGAGGAAAAAAAAAATATTTTAATAGAAGAGTCTATTGTCTGCGTAAGCGAAGGCAGGGGAAATGACTAATTTGCTGGTTCTGTTACATGTGCAATTTTGATTCAGTTGTTCCTTCTTTGATTCAGGCCCCCTCCTTCGCTTTCTGTACCCCCTGCCTTGCCTTGGCTTTTTCTGCCTTTTAAGAGAGAGCGGGCGAGGGAGGGTGGAAGGACTCAGTGAGGAAGGAGTTAAGGGAATGCTCAGTGGGGATTATAAAACAGCCAGGCACTTGGAAACAGTTAAGAAGAGAGAAACAGATCTGCCAGGAGCGAGTGTGGCACTGGAGCCGGTGTTTTATTTTCAAGCCTCCCTACACAGCGATGCAGAAGGCTCTCTCACAATGGGGACGGAGGTAACGGCAAAGGGAACGTGGTTGGTGGCGGGATGGGGTCAGATGGGAAAGGGACTTCTTTGGCACCAAGTTGGCAACCCTTCCCACTGATCCTTGCTGACGTTCTCTGCTCTGGATGTGGGTCGTTCCCATTAAGGGTGGTGGGAGTTCGTCCCTACGGTAGCCTGAGGGCTCGGCCTTGCCCTGGGATCAAGGTGTGCTCTTTGCATGTTGGACATAGGGGAGCGTGGTCTTTGTGGTCTTGGCATTGCCTTGGAAGGCTGAACGCAACAACTTCGCAGTTTGCTGGAGCCTGGTGCCGAGAGCCTAGTGTGGGCAGGTCTGTGGCTATGCCTACGTGACCGTGAGTTGCATGCAAGGTCCCCTGTGAGTGTGACTGTGGGTGGACATCTTGTGCAATCCCACCTGGCCAGGGGGAGCCTTCTGTCATGCTCCGATGAGGCAGTCTTGAGTCACCAGGAGCCGTGTTTTTACTCACCCTGTGTTTGTGCCTCAGAAGCCCAGCTGAGACCCTCTGCCTGCCATGCTGGGCAAACAGGTGCCTGGGCAAGGCCCCAGGAAGGAGAGGCTAAAAGAGGCACCTGGAGGAAGCGTGACCCAAAAGCCCAGGTTACTGGCAAGGCCACAAAGAGAAGCCGGGTTACTTCAGGCTTCCTTCATCACATTCACCACGTGCCTGTGCTTGGGGCAGTAGCTAACCATGTCCCAGTTTGAGGAATATTGCTACTGTGATGATGAGAAGTGACCAGAAGTTAAGAAGTGACCAGAACACAGGCCCTGTCATACCTTCCTGGTTCTGTGCATAAAAAATCGTGGTGTCTGCAGCCATGCATGGTGGGAGTGTATGTGGCCGTGACCATAGGGGTGTACTGCATGTGAGCAACACAGAGACCCATTTTTTTGGGGGGGAAAGCAGCTACAGCTGTTGGAGCCAAAGTGTGTGGAGAGGAGGGTTAGTCATTCTGTAAGTGTCAGGGGCTCATGGGGGTAATAGCAGGAGTTTGCTGACTAATGCCAATGATGTTCATGGAGTAAATGAGAAATGCAGAGGGAAAGCCCTGTTTCTGAATTTGGAAGAGAAAAAAAAAAAGAAAAAGAAAAAAGAAAAAAAAGAAGAATTAAAAAAAAAAGGAAGATGAACGAAGTTACTGATCAGCCCCCAAAATCTCTGACCTATATCTCCTTCCTTTCCCTGGAGCCATTCATGAAATGAAAAATTAATAGAGAACAACCGGGTTTTACCTCCAGGGTACCCTTTTAGGCTGCTGTGTACTGCGGGATGAGACGAGAGGATGGGATTTTGGTGTCCCTCATCACGATCTAGAAAGTGGAGTTGTCTCCATCCAGCTCATTGTGAGGACATCCAGAGAGACTGAAAGCAAGAAGGTAATCTACTCTCTGGGAAGGACGGTCTCTGGCTTCAGAAGGCTGGGAAAAGGATGTTGAGCTGACAAGCTAGGTTAAAGTAGACCAAGTAAAGAACAATAGTCCTTGAAGTTACAGTAACTTTATCAGGGGAAATGGAGGTGAGAAGGAAAAAAAAAAAAGTATTTCAGGTCATTAGCCCTCTGAGGGCCAGGTTCATTGTGTATACAGAATATTCCTCTCCCCATTTTTAGTTTTTTAATGAGGAAAGAGAATTCTTATTTAAGAAGCTAAAACCTAGAGTTGTGGGTCAGGAGGTTTAATTTCCCAGTTCTGTTGCTGCCTCACTATTTAAGCTTGAGAAAGTAGCTTTACTTTCTTATGGCTCCATCTTTGTCTCTATAGGATGTAGATTGTGATGCCCTTTGCAAAGCGTTTTCAGACCTGTAGAAGAAACTACATTTTCCAAGGTGACCAAGGCCTATGCATTACAACAGTAGCTGTGTGCAGTAGAGGAGGAAGAAGGCTGATGCTTGGGAGGTTTCTGCCTGCACTGGAATAGGTTCTGTGCTTGCACAGTACGCCCACAGCTTTGGGCACTGCTGGATTCACACCACACCATGTGGGAGGGACCAGGACCATGCAGCTGTGGAGTAGTCCACACTGTGAGAAGAGATGCTTTCACCAGCTGTGGAAGCAGATAGGTGTGGGCTCACTTTGAGGGGATTTGAGCATATATGAAAATCTGCTCCTTTCCCATCTTCTCGTGTTGGATGACCTCAACCTGCGTGCCCAAGATCACTAACTATATTTAATGTATAGACCTGGATGCATCATGTTGTCTTTGTTGTGCTCCTTCAGTGCCTAGCTCCTTAGCTGTTACTGCTATTCAGTTAGCTTCAGTTATTGCTATTTGTGATAAATACCCTCCATAACCCTGAATGGCCAGAAGCTGAGGCATACAGGCTGGCACTGCATAGACTTGTGCCTCTCCAATAGTAGGATGCCTCATGCAGCTTGAGAAACTAGGTTATATAGCAGCTTTAATGGGGCTTTTTCCAGACACTGATTGACCTGATTCCTTGGACCAGCTGTTTTATTTATTAGGCAAAATGGGAGGAAAAAAAAAAATGCGTCTCCTACATAAATGTGTTTCATTGCAGGGAATGTTTCAACTGTTGTTTTGTTTTTTTCATAAACTGATGTGGAGCTCTTAATTCATATTGATTTTGGAGATATTAATTTATACACTAGGAATGAGGAAGATTTGCCTCTTCATCTAATCCTGTTTCTAGAGAGAGATTTACTTAATGTGCAGTGTAATTTGTCTAATGTGCAACTTTGTATGTAGAGTGTACCCAGATCCAGGAAAAAACAGTGGGTATAATAAAAGAGCGCACTGTACTACAGTGCTGTAAATCCCTCTGTAATTAAAAATACTAAATTAGTCAGTGCAGTCAGGAGACATTGCTAGCTGGAAAGCAGGGATATATGACAAGAGTTTTCAGCGCAGGACAGAGAAACTGGGTCTGTGATCATTTCTTTGTGCATGCGTGGTATGTGTCTAGGGGAGGGACAGTTTATATCAGGCTCCAGGAAGAAAGCTTGGATGTCAAAGAGGGATCATCAGGAGTTATCCCAGGGTTCTCCTTGCGTGTTAAACAAGGTGATGGAGGAACCAATCCTCCTGCAAACTCCCATTTTGTCTCATTCTGTTTCTCTCTGAGTCCTGCGCATGCTTGGTGGAGAAGCTTGAATGCAAGGTTGGATTTTACTCTTCTACAGAAATGTCTCGACAAACAAAATATTGCTCTGGAGAAGGCTGGCATTAGCTATGGGTTGTTTTAAAAAAAAAAATTCCCCCCATCTGTCTGTCTTTTGTCTTGTCTTGTTTTCCCAGTGTTACAACAGATAAATCACTCCCTGGGATTTTCAGATGGGCCTTTTTTTAGGAATTTGTGAATCTCCCTGCAAGAGGGAAGAATCCATTTATAGCAGTGTGAGAGTTACGACCTCCGAGTACTGTCCATCTGTCAGTCCTAAATCCATTTTATGACCAGTATTGCCTGCAGTGCCCCACACTTAACTTGGTTTTTCTTTCTCAGGGAACAGGAGAAAAGGTGCGGCTCATTCTCTAAGTAAAAGTTGCTATTTGAAACTGAGCAACAAAACTCAGTTGTGCATTAATATTAAAAATAAATGAATCTTGGTTATCTAAACAAAACCAGGACACGAAATAAAGTTTGCATTTAAGTGTGGCATAATACTGTTAGTGTAACATCTGGCCTGTGTGGTTTCTTCAGAAGTGTATGTCATGGCAATGACCTGGTGTTGAAGCCAACATCTCCCATATTAGAAACCCCTTTTTTGGGTTGTTCACAACTTTACTAAACTTAAACTCTCTAGGCTACCTTAACATTCCAGATACCTTTCTCACAATGTATATTTAGAAAATATGGATGCTGTTAGACCTCTGCTGAAATTTTTGATGAATGTGAAATGTAGTGAATGTACAAATAAATGAGAAGACAATCTTCCATCTTAACAACCGACCAACATTTGTATGGTATATATGTCAGGGGCACTGCTTCTCCTGGCTTCATGAGCATTATCCCAAACTTGGCTAAGTTTAAGCCTTAAAAAAGTTGGTTGTCTCCACATCCTTAGCAGACAGAACAAGTCTCTGAAGAACTTTGACCCAAGAGTTTCAATAAGGCAGTTAAAATTAGTGGCAGATTTTCATGTTAATCTTTCTATTCCTTAATTTCCTGCCCATGACATATGGATAATATAGTGTCTTACTTTATGAAGACATTGTGAAAATACATTCCTTTATGTTTGTGAAACATTCAGTTACTCTAATGATACATGCTGTAGGAAAGCCCATGAGTAAATTACTAATTCTGTCTGCAGAGCAGAGTGTGTCTGGTACCTAGTAAACAAAGCTTGGGGCCACACCTTGAACAGAGAAGATGAAATAGTGACTAGCTGCTTGCTGGGTGAGCACTGGGTATCCTGCTGTACTGGGTGAGGCCAGGATACTATAGAAAAATAGCCTGTGATTATATGATTACCAGCTCTGCTGCTGTACATGGGCAAATAGGGGGCTGAAGGAAGGTTTCAGGGGCAGTCATAAAGCTGAGGTTTCCTAAGCCCCGCATTCCTGATTTGCAGCTTTAAATAGTCTTGCTCTCACCTTTTTTCTGTTTTCTGTGTAGCTGTTTATCACATGGAGTGGGCATGAGGAATAGTAAGCAGCTTTTGCTCCTGAAAAGACAGGGAAAATGCCTGGTGCCATCGATCATCAGAGATGAAAATTCTTGGTGAAGCCTTGTGTCCAGGCATTGCATACAGGAGCATGTGTGACCCGAGAGAGAGATAGAGAAATCAGGGATGGAGGAAAATATGAAACAAACGTAGATGTCTTTTTCCTTTATTGCAACTCTTCTTTTTATGCTATAATAATGCTGCATACCATTAAACAGCAGAGCCACAAACCAACAGACCTGCAAGTTATAGTTAAAGATGCACAGGGTCATCCCATTGCTTTTTGCTGTAGGTCTTATGGGAAGGCATTCCCTGGTTTTACCCCAGGTACTCACAGTTCTGGTTGCTCCCACTCCCAGTTCCTGTCCTCTGGAAATCCTGAGTAGTACACATGAGACCATTAATCTTTAAGCTTGAAAAAATGATCCAGTCCTCACTCACAGGCAGAATCACACCCATATCCCTCTGCTTTGGTTCACTTTCTTATATTTCACTTTTCTACCATGCGTGTTTGGTCAGGTAGAAGGGAGCAGCACTGCCTGCATCCTGTTGACTAGTTCAGGGTTGTATGTGGGCCGTAGCAGGGGAGGAGGAGGCTGGTTGAAAAGTTTGAAGTAGAAATCATGATCATGCCATCAATGAACAAGCTCTTAGATGGCTGGGATGCTCACAGCATTTGTTCATAACACGATAGTGTCATCTGTTTCTTCTGCGGTAAGTTAGGATGGGAGTGAGTTGGGATGGTGACTCTGTTCCTGCAGAGGAGGTGAGAATGGAGAGCAAAAATTGCCCTGAGCCAGGAGCTATGATGTAAGAGTTGCAAGGAAGTTGTTCAGATACACTGACTTTAAAGGGTTACAGTTCAGCATGGGAACATACTGAGCTGTACAAGTTGAGGAAACATGCTCATTCTCTGCCTACATTATGAGTCAAACCAGAATGCACATTTTCTTCAAATCCCTGAATGCAAAAGCCCATGCACAAGAGCCTCTTCTTGATGTGGTTTTCATAATTGATGTTTGGCTATTTCACAGTTGCTTTTCCCCATGGAATTTCTCTTAAAAATGCCCTATATTTCTTTTTAATTTTGACTGTGCATGGCGAGTTTATATTTCAGAAAAAATACTCAAGCATCATTTTTTGTAAAGCTAGGATGCCATTAGGGTACTTTGGGGAGAGAAGTGCTTATTATTTGTGCTGTCCCCTGAGAAGCTGATAACTGAAGTCCTACCAATATTTCCCCCGTTTCTGCATGTGAATTTTCAGAAAGGTCTGTCAAGACAGGCATTGGTCTAGCAGGCCTGGCTGGTTATTACAGTTGTTCAAGCATTAGGTGATTGTGTTTTTGTGAGTAACGATAGTTTCAATTTCTCTTTTTTTTCCCTTTTTTGTTTCTTTTAGTAGCAAGTGCCTTTCCTATTCCCTGCTATTGTCTACTCCAAAAGGAGGCTTGACTTTTTTAACTGGCAGCTTTCAGTGTTTAAATATGATCTGAGATCTCTCAGCCCTATCAAAACCCTGGAGAAGAAGCTGGAGTAGAGCAGGTCATCCTGCTTCAGCTGAGGTCCCTGTGAGGGAGGAATGAGGGGGCTGTAGTCCCTTGGTCTTGTTTCCTACAGTGTGTATCTGCACACAGGGGCAACCGCTGGTGCAAGTGGCCTTTGTCACCTCTGTATTGTACTTAATGTTTAGATCACCATTAATGTCCCATTAGGGCCCCCAGGGTCTCCCATGACCCTAGCAAGGGAAACACAGAGTTGCTCTGGAGCAGAGGTTTTGGGGGAAAGGAGCTGTTGCCACAGGAGAGGCTTTTCTCCTCTGAAAGGTGGTGTCTAGCCACACGGGTGAAGGACTAAGGTATGGCCCTCCTGGGAATCCATTGCAATTCATCAGTCTGTTGTCTTGACCTCTGGTGTTTCCCCCAAACTGCTGGGTGTTGACTTTGCGGGTATGCTACTTTTAAAAGAACCCTTTCCAAGAGGTGGAAAGTGTCTTAACTCATTAATTTCCCGCACTGTTCCTCCTGATCCCCTCTACAGAGCTCCTGGAGTGCCACAGCGTGGTGTCCACACCAGCAGAGAGGGAAGTAGTGAAAGTAACGTCCCCCTCTGAAGATCTTGTACGTGTTAGGGCATGGGATGCATTACTCCATTTCTAACCTCTGAAAATTACCTCATTTTCATTTCTGACCTCCTTGAAACTTAACTCTTTTCCCCTTTGCCTGACAGCCAGCCCCATTCTGAGTTACAGAACATAAGGCGGCATAGATGGGATCACCTTTCTTTCTGAAAAAGAGTACAAGGCAGCACCAGCACTTGTTTTGATTTATTTCTGCTCCTGGGTGTAATTATAACCTCTGGGTTTCAGTGTAAAGGTGGAAAGGGATCTGATTGAATGGGGTTAAGTTTTTTTTTTTCAAATTGCGTTAATACGTGACTTATATGAAAAGCAACCACCCTCACACAGGAATGCAGGCAGTATTTGCAAGCTGCCTGGGGATTTATGGAGCGTTTGGAAACATACTGTACGTTATTTCCTGAGACCTCTTTCTTTACACACCAATGGTGTTTGCTTATTCTGGGACAATGATGAGACATGAAGGTATTAAAAACAGAATTACAAAAAGGACAGAAAGTGTTTATTTCAAAAGCTAATAAGGGCTCTGTTTTGTAACAGAAACAAAATTTCAAACCTATTTGGGACTTTGAGAGACCTGCCTAGAGAAAACTCTCTCTATATATTTATTTATACTTCTTTGAGAAAACGTCGTTTATTGTATATTTATATGTAAAGAATTTTTTACAATTTTTTAAAAATTACATTTTAAAAAAAATAAAGCTTTAAAGAAATCACGCTTTTCTTTGAATGCTATTTACACCAAAATAGTATCTTTATTTCAGGAGTTCATCTGCTCCCTCTACTCCTTTTCTAGCTGAAGTAACAAGACTCAGTGATGTCCAGGCCTCCAGTCTTCAGAAAGGGCAAGAAGAAAAATCTGGGAAACTACAGGCCAATCAGTCTCACCTCCATCCCTGGAAAGATGATGATGCAGCTCGTTCTGGGCATCATCTTAAAGCAAGTGGAGGAACAGAAAGTTATAAGAAGTAGTCAACATGGATTCACCAAGGGGAAGTCATGTCTGACTGATCTGGTAGCCTTCTGCAGTGGCATGAGTGGATGGATAGATGAGGGGAGGGCAGTGGATGTTGTCTGACTTAACTTCAGCAAGGGTTTCGACACAGGTCTCCCACAGCATCCTCATGGGCAAGCTTAGGAAGTGTAGGTTAGATGGGGTGGACTGATAACTGGCTCAAAGATAGATATCTGAGGGTTGTCATTATTGGCTTAGAGTCTAGTTGGAGGTCAATATCAAGTAACAACCCCAGGGAAATGCATCCAGTTCTGTTCAAAATATTTGTCAGTGACCTGGCCAAAGGGATAGAGCGTACCCTCAGCAAGTCTGCTGATGATACAAAGTTGGGAGGGGTGACTTGACACACTAGAGAGCTGTGCTGCCATTCGGCCTGACCTGGAGAGGCTGGATAATTGTACAGAGAGAGACCACGTGAGATTCAACAAGGGCAAGTGTAGGGTACTGCACCTAGGGAGGAATAACCCCATGCACCAGTACAGGGTAGGGGTGCATGAAAGCAGCTCTGTGGAAAAAGATCTAGAGTCCTGGAGGTGAACAGAATGACCATGAGGAACAGTGTGCTCCTTGTGGCCAAGAATGCCAGTGGCATCCTGGGTGCATCAAGGGCATGGCAAGCAGGTCGAGGGAGGTTATCCTCCCCCTCAACTCTGCCCTGCCAGGCCCCATCTGGAATACTGCATCCAGTTGTGAGCTCCCCCGCTCATGAAGGTTGAGGAACTACTGGAGGAAGTCCAGGACAGAGCCATTGACATGGGTAGGACACTGGAAAATTTGCCATGCAAGGAAAGGCTGAGAGATCTGGGTCTGTCCAGCCTGGAGGAGACTGAGAGGGGATCTCATCAATGCTTATAATTATCTAAGGGGTGGGTATCAGGAGGATGGGACCAAGCTCTTCTCAATGTTTTCTGGTGGCAGGACAAGGGGCAGTGGTCACAAACAGGAATACGGGAAGTTCAACCTAAACATAAGGAAAAACTTCATTGCTGTAAGGGTAACAGAGCACTGGAACGGGCTGCCTGGAGAGGTGGTGGAGTCTCTCTCTGGAGACATTGAAAACCTGCCTGGATGAGGTCCTATGCAACCTACTCTAGATAAACATGCTCTGGCAGGGAGGTTGGACTAGATGTTCTCCAGGGGTTCCTTCCAACCCCCAACATTCTGTACTTCTGTGATTCTGTGATGTCACTGTTGGCTGCCATGACAACGCGGTGTCACCAAGTGGAGTGTTCACTCCAGGTGGAGAAAGCGCAGCGAGCAGCAGAGGAACTCTGATGTGAGCAGCAGCAAACTTTGATGTTTGGACTATACCTATCGCTAGCCATGGCGAAGAAAAAATCCTCAAGAAATTTCTGGAAAAGAAAACTTGCATATCACCCATGTAGGTTTTCTGAGAGTTTGCAGCCTCTGAGGTTGGCATGGCTGCTGGGGGCTCTTGTCTTCCACAGGATTTCTTTTTAAATCACTCAACAGCAGACTTAATTAGAAAATTACTTACTTTTAAAAACAGAGAGTGGGGAAGGGGAGTTTAATTCTGATTCAGGTTTGACATTGGATATCTGGACTGTATCCATGAGTTTTATGTGGGTTTTTTTTGCTTTTACTTCTTCCTACACAAACCGTCTTGCAGAAAATAAGGAAAGATTGCTAATGCCCTAATCCTGCTAATGCTTACACATGTGGTTAGCTTTCAGTGTGTGAGTTGTCCTGCTGAAGTCAGTTAAGACAATTTATGTGCTTAACCCTCATGCCTGTAGTGTGGGGGTCTAGCTGGATGCCCTAGGGGAACAGTTAAATAAAGAATTTATAGAGTATTTTCTAATGAAGACACTGTCTTGATGTGGAGAAGCTGAAGTCTCTGGCCTGGATCCTCCAGGAAAAGCAAAAAAAGGTGGCTGTATGCCTCTCCCTTTTGCCTTTCTCTGCCTGATTCATCTCTTGGGTCACAGCCTGGCTAGGTGAGGCATATCTACAAATGTTTGAAGGATGGTGGCTTAAGAGGTGACAGATCATTAAAGAGCAAGAGGGAAACACATCTGTGTCCCCATTGACTGTGTTGGAGTGATACAACTGAAAACTACATGTGCATCTTATAACTAGATAGAACTAGACAGCCAAAGTCTAGTAATTACTGGTTCATTTGCTGGTTCCCTTGAAGAACAATATGTCCTGGTGGCCCACAGACATGACTGGAGCAGTCATCTCAGATCCACTCCAAAAGCTAAAGGTGGGGGCAGCATGGAAACCCCTCAGATGCACTTGTAGCATTCTCTTCATGCTACAGTCTCATGGCTGCACCAAGGACTCCAGGAGGACCTTGAGCAAGAAGAGGCATTACTGTTTCTCTAACATAACTTCCCTGACAGTGCAAGACAGGCAGCACCTTCAGCTGGCAAAGTGCACCTGGAGATGTGTTTTCCAAGAGACCCTGAGCAACCTCTGCAGCCACAGCCCTCAGCGACTGATGAGCAGCTTTTGAAAGCTTCAAGTGTTTTCTCACACCTCCAGGCAGCCCAGGTCTCTGCTTGGTTAGTGTCCAGGTTCTGAGTGAGGAGGAGAGCCTGACTGTAACTCTTTCTTTCCCCTGGCTCCCTGCTACAGCCATGCTGTAGCATTTCTGAAGTGTCACACATCAGGATGGTATCTGTTTTTCAGGCAAGCCCTGTGGCATAACTGTACTGGCAGCCTCAGGAGAGTGGACATGTATCTATATCTGTGTTTTGGAATGTCTTAGGAATTTTGTTTGTTTGTTTGTTTGTTTTAGCAGGGCTGCACAGGCTGTGTTGCTGTTGTGGCAATCCATATGATTCATGTCTTGCACAGTCTGACAAGTTTATTGTAGCTCGCCTGTGCTGAGATGTGTACTGCGTTTGCTGAGCTGCTCAGGGTTGGTACCAGAGCAGCCCACGGTGCTGGGTGCTCTGCCTGGGAGGGCCATTCAAGCAAGCTGCTTGTGTTGGCTTTGGGGAGTGGAGAGGACATGAGAAAACTTGCTTGGCCTTTATTTTTTAAAACTCTTTCAGAAATAGCATGTTCCTTGGAAGAGACAGAGCAGAAAGCAGGGAGATCAATTTTGGGATCCACTGGTGCTGCCAAGATCTGTTTTCATATTTATTTTCTAAATCTGCAGAGCATGGAATAAGTTATCATTTTGTTTGAACAGTTTGGAATCTCTACTACTGAGCCTGTGAAAGACTAAATGTCTAGTTACACCTGCTTGGTTTTGCATTGGGTGTGGGTCCTTCATTCACTGTTGCCCCTCTGAACTTCTCAGCTCTTCTTCTTTTTATTTTTTAATTTTAAAAATTTTGTTTGTTTGCTGATTTTTTGTTTTGTTTTGTGGTTTGTTTCTTTTTTTTAAAGCAAAAAGAGAAAAGTACAGAGGGCTGGAAGCAGAGGCGCAGAAAGGTAGATGCATCCTGGCCTTGCTGAAACCCAGGGATGAGCTGGAGGGAAGAACCAAGACAAAAGAGGACTGACATGATTAGTTGGGACATTTAGAACAGTTTCATGAAAACCTGTTTGGTGCCACCTTGCGTGCTGTCACTCTGCCATTTGTTGCTGCTTGGGGCAGATGGAAGGAGAGTGGCGGGGGGCCTCAAGCTATCAGGTTTTCTGGGTGAGCCACAGGGGAACCTACCCTGTGGGTCTGCCCCATGTGCTGTCCCCATAACCACACACTGCTTTGGAGTCCCCCAGGCATGGCTCATACTCTGCAGGGTGATGGCAAGCTCTGCTGAGGTGGCTTTCCCTCAGCAGCTGTGAGACGTGACCCCTTCCAAGTCAGTGTTGTTCTTCCACGACAGCACAGGGAGAACTACGTTTCCCCTGGAGATTTACCTACTGTTCATTTTGCTCTGGAGCTACATCTACTCCCTTTTATTTGTCTCTGAAGTAAATATTTCCATAGTAGTTAATACTAGGGCTTCCCCTGGCCCTTGGTGGCTTTTGTCGCTCAGCTACATGTTTTCTGGTTTTGCCAGGTTTCCATAGAGGAAGACAGAGATAAAGGCAAATTCTGTGTTTTGGGATGCAGATTCTGTAGTTGCTGATATAAATACTTCCGGTTTAAACTTCATGACTGTGACTGAAGTTTGTAGGACTGAGGTTCACTCGATACTTTTAGCTTGTTGAGGTGTGTCAGAGATGTGCTTGACAGGGTGTGCTGGTTGACAACTGGTTCATCGTTTGTTTGGTGCCCACATCTGAGGTTGTATTTCGTTGTCTGAGTGATATGTGGGGCAAGGGGGCTTGCACTGCATGTGCTCCCAGTGTGCTTAGCTCCCCAGAACAGGTCAAACAGCCCCCCACTGTCCTGAACACTGCACTGAATTCACTTGGTAAACTTCTGTAATAACCAGAAAAGTATTGTTGGGTGAATATGTTTTCTGTGCCCAAAAGCAACTACCCCACTTCATTTTGTTCTGAAGATAATAGACATAAAAGTGAAATATAGGCTTGTGTTCTTAAAAGGTCATAGTTACTTGGTCCTGAGGGAGATTGCATGTTGAAACAGGGTATTTTTAAGATACAGTGATACTCTTAAAGAGCTGCAGTGAATTAGGTCTTTGGTTTGTCAAAGCTGGGAAATCAACTAGAAATTGCTCATGATTTGGAAGATGGAGGTGGTCTTTCCTGAGATAAGGAACTCCCTTTTTCTTAGTGCAACCGGGATGGAGATACTGAATGGGGAAGGGCATTGTGTCAGATGCAGAACCAGCAGTCAGTGCTTGTTTTGCATTTTACGAGTTTCATTTAAGGCCACCTTCTGTCTGGCTTAAAATAGTGGCTTGTAGTGGTAGTGGTCTCCAACCCCTGCTGCCTACTGTGTGGCTGGTTGCTAGGAGGGCTGCCGTCAGCCACATTTTAGTTGTGGATGTGATGACCAATTCGGCATCGTCAGACAGCCAAAGTCTGACTCAGCTGGTCCTCTGGTGACTCATTTCAGTCTCCTGTGAGCCTGGGAAGGACTAAAGAGGGAAGTGTGAGTATTTTCAGATATTAAAAATTACCAAACTGAAGGAGTATGCCCACAGAGGAATACCGCAAACGTGGAATGAATTGGGTATTTATATAGGGTGTAAACTCGCCCCTTCCCACTGAAATTCTTTCCCCAGTTACTGTACTTCTGCTGAATCTAGTTTCCAGTATCTTCTTGTTCTTCGTCCATATGAATACTGGAAAGCTCTCTGTAAGTTTTGAGTGCATAAGGTCTGATGAAAGTTCACAGGACTTTTGGTACTGAATTCCTCTAGCTGGTTTTGCTTTTGTTTTTTCGGTGGTTCCACCCTCTCATCATTTACTAGTATTCTCACAGTCACTCTGCCAACAACCATAGGCCCACCCCAGGTCATTTTTTCCCCAATCATTCCTGTGTTATACCAAGTTTACATAAGATTGGAATTTCCTCGCCATAAGAGTCACCAGGGTTTCCATGGATGCAGGTGTAAACATTCCAAGTTCTCATGAAGACTACTGCAGCTCCCTCTCACCAGGGTCTTCTACAAGCTACTCACCACTTTTGACAGAGGAGGGATGGAGAGAGACAGTTAAGTCTGTTAAGACAGTTAAGGGTTACTCAGGCACAGCCTGTGAATAAAAGAGGGGCTTTCGGGGAAAAATGAGTCCACGCTCCAACCTTAAACTCCTGCGTCTCCCCAGTGGTTTTTGTTTTGGTCCAGGTAGCTCAGTCCCACTGCACCCCTTCTGATGCCAGCTCACATCCCCAGCCTGTTTCATGTCATATGTTTCTGGGTTTAGAATCTTAATTTGGAATGCAAACAGAAGCCATGATTGACACCAGAAAGTGTCTCTAACTGTCTGGCCATCACTTTTGGGGATATTTTCTTGACCCTTCATGATGCGGATGAGGAAGGTAAAGTCTGGAAGACAGGGTGAAAAATTCATCCTCAAGTTGTGTTTCCTTGAGGACACTTCCTCAAGGTCTTTTCTCTGTGTGGGGGTGTGTGTGCCTGTGTGAGGACAGGTTATTTACAGGATTGGTTTCCCTACTTAAAGTTCAGGTGAGGTGGTTAACCTGCAGTATCCTTTTTCTTTCTGAAATACACCATAGCCCTCGATGTATTGGAGTGCTGTAAATCTTGTGTTTGCTCATTCTTATTTGAAAGGGAGATGTTGCTGCATGATTGAGGAGCTGGAGTTAATCCTGGCTTTGGGATAGTTGGGAGGTCATCAGATCAGTCTGTCTCGATTTTCTGCTTTGGCAGAGCCCCATGCCCAGCTTCTCCCACCTTTTTTCTCGCATCTTGATCTTCCTTTGCAGCCCGGATCTTTTTTGTTTCATCCAGACCTCACCCAAAGCTTGTTTCTCTCCAACAGGTCTGTATCCTTGCGAACAGGCAAACTGACCTTTTCAGCCCAGCTAGCGCTTGATCTGCGTTTCAGATTTCGTAAACAAAGCAAGGGCTGAATGTCATGCAATGGCCTCTTTGCTAGTGAAACACTTAGGAAGAAATCCTGTGGGAGTGAGAGGCTCAGCCTGAGACTCCAACAAGCCTTGCCCGTATCCTGCCTTCACAAATAGAGTTGCTTCTCACGAGTGAGGTATGCAAGGTGCCAGCCATCCCCTGTGGTTTCACCACACTTGCAGGCTAGTTGGAGTAATTGACATTACAAAGCTAATATTTACAGGTGGAAAGTAATCCAGGTGGGAGAGGCAGCTGTGGTGGAAAAAGCCAAAATATCCTTCCCATTAGGCAGTTGTGGGAAGCCATGAGTGTGCTGGTGCTGCATGGGTGAGGGGGGAACAGTAGGGCAGGAAAGGGAAACACTGATTCATTTCAGCCTCTTTTCCTGAGGTCCTGGCACCCCTTCCCAGGAACTAGGGTCACAGAGGGTCTGGTAGGGTGGCCAATGGAGTCTGTAGTACCTGGGGTCAGGAACTGAGGGTGTCCTTTGTTTCCCCTATAAGATGGGGATGCTGTGGTCAATCTCTGTTTGGAAGATAGAAAGTAAAGTGACACAACTGACTGACTTAACCCACACTGCCTGGAAAGCAGAGCCATGCCAAGATCCTCTGTTTTTTCCCAGTTCTGCTTTCAGGATGCAACTCTGCCAGCAAGTAGCAATCAGAGAAGGAGCTCATGAGGACCCAGAGACTCTTGCATTACAGAGATGTTTGGAGATTAAACACAGGGATGCACATGCATGCTAAACTGGACTACAAGGCAAACCATGGCCAGTTTCATATTGACTGCTGAGACTATCTTGTAAAGGTCTCCAAAGTAAACTTTATGTGCTGTAGAAATGCTGTGGTTACTGTTTGCTTCACTTTGCTGCTGTGGAGGACATAGGATGGGAAGGAGGAAGGTGGCCAGAACACACGTGCTTTTGCCAAACAGTCTGACCTGGCACAATGATCTGAGTAACTTGCACTATTCCAACTGTGCTGGGTTTTCCCCTAAGAAGGTATCCAGGGGTTACCTTTGAGGTCAGCATGGACTTGGCTGCTGGACCTTCTCACACCAAGATCTAGAAATTGTTGTCTGGTCCAGTGGCTGTAGCATCTGCAGGGAGGTAATGAGGAAGCCTCTGGTGAGGTATATTTTAACCTGTGTTCTCAGGTGTTGCATCGCTAACTAACTATAATGTGAAACATAAACTAGTCACATGATTTACTGAGGAAATTTGTAATATTTCACGTTATTACTGCAGTTCATTAAAGTGGGAGATGGAGGTGACCCTGAAAGAATCCTTCACTGACGTGTAATCAGGGATTTAAATGTTAAGTGTATGTATTTGTCCCTGAGATTTTGCTTCATGTGCCTAAACCAGGAATAGGTCAGATAATCCTACAGCCTGTTACTCAGGCTTGTGGACACCTGAACCCACATCAAAAGAATGAATAAGAATCACCATGTTTCTGGATTACATAGGATATTAGGGCTTTGTGGCTTGCAGTGGGTATGGAAGACTGGAGTTTTGTAGTGATGAGATGGGAAATTGTGGTTAGTGCACACTGAAGGGAAGACTTGATATTGCAGGGAATCTGCAGTATATTTTGGTCTACAGAGACAAAATAAAGAGAGCATAGATGTATCAAAGAGTGTTCTGTTGCTGGCTTTACTGGTGTTTCAGATGTATAGCCTGCTTATTTAAGTGGTTGCCCACCATCCAAATCCAGCTCACACGACACTGTCTAGTGACCCATCAGATGTGAGGAGTGTGGGCAGATGGAGCTGGAGCAGCCTAGATGTTAACCAGACTCCGGTGCAGGGTCTGGCCCGGGGTAGTGCTGCCTCGTTTGGACTGTGTGGGACATGCCAGGGCTCTGGGTAGCCCATTTCCCACCAAGCTGCTCATGACAGCTTGCACCTGGCATGGCAGGATTGCTGCTGGACCCAGCAGGGATGGCTCTGCCCATCTCACAGTCTCTGTACGGAGCTCTGGGAAAGGAGGTGCTGCCTCTGCAGGGACCATGTACCAGAAAGCACCCATCTACCAGCATTCCCCAACACAGGAGATGTCTTAGAGGGGAAAGCAGTTGTGCACCATCTCACTGGCTGTGCCTTTTCTCCCTGGTCAGCTAAGAAAGCCATCAGTACCCAGCAGGCAAACTGCCTTAGATTTAAGGAGTTAAAATAGGAAGGGAATAAAGATGGTTTCTGAGGAGAGGCAGCAGTATTCTGAGCCACATGCCCAAATAACCTGCCTAGGGCATGATAGAGAGCGACTGCTTACATCTCCCCATGCCCAAGAGTAGTAACTGAGGTCCGGGTTGCTAACTTTTGTCTTCTCTATAAAGGAAAGTCATGGTGTAGTCATGTTGCTGAAGCTCAAAGTGCAGGAGAGGGATGTGCAGGATGGCATTTGGGGTAGCAGGGGAATATGAGTTGTGAAGTTGATGGGGGTCTGAGTTCCCTGGGCATTGCTCTGTAGCAGGTATGTGATTGTGGGGGAGGGAGGGAATAGAAGCATGCTCACCTTTTTTTGGTTGGTTTTGTGTATGGCTGCTCTGTGTGTTGGAAAGTCTTGCTTTATGCATCTGGCTGTGGGACGTGGATCATATGTGGAATCATGTGAAGCCAGCTCTGGAGCAGTGGAGGGGACAGGCCTTGTCACATCTTTGAGAACTCTCATATGTTATATAAGCATTTAAGAAACTACTAGTTAGACAGTTTTACTAGCATGACAGGAAAAGCAGAGTAGAAAGTCAGGGAGATTTTCAGCTGGAACTACAGCTCCCTTGACATGTTCTGCTCACCAAGAACATGAAGGAGCTGAGGCTGTTGAGGTCTGAACTCCACTTCAAGGTTGTCTCCAAACATTTGGTAGCACAAGGAAAGGAATTTGTGTAGCCTCCAGGAACATAAGTTTTAAGGAGTTTAAGAGTGCAGTGGTACTGGGGACAGTCCCCCTCAAAAGGGGCCACAAGGAAGCCACCGTGAAGAAGGGTGCTGCGCTTGAGACAGCTATTTTGAAGGTTCAATACATTAGGCCTACCTGGCAGATCTCATTTTCATTCCCTTCTCAACCTAGGCATGTCTATGAGCTTGCAGGCTTGTGCTTCTCCAGGGAGAAGTGGAAGATATTTATTTCAGGAGTGTCTTGTGTGCATCATTTATATGCTGAACACACGCCATGTGCTTTCGACGGTATTTTTCAAGCAGGCGCTGTTGTTCTGGCAGCAGTCAGCAAGCAGCCTCTGGTTACAGTGCACTGGCAGCTCTGCAGGTACTGGAGAAGATCTCACTTACTACTTAATACAAGGCAGGGGCTTGGTGTCTTGCTGCCACCCAGGCCAAGTTTATAAATCAGTAAGTTCTAGGAGAAAAGCAGAAAAAAACACCAGTGACTTTCAAACTGTTCCTTCTTTAGTGCCCAAAGTGTATTTTTTGCCTTTTGGGGTGATGTGGGTGGATAGGGAACTTTAGCTCACTTGCTTTCCTGAAACCTGTTGGAAGTACAAGTGAGGCAGCTGGGTGATTTGTGTATGCATGCAGAAGAGGGGCCATCTGAATTGTAAATAGCACCTGCTAAGTTATTACAAAGTGAAAGCTAACGTGGGAGGAGTTCTCAGAAAAAAAACCCAGCACAACAAAAAACCTCAAAAAAACAAACAAACCAAACTCTCAAGTCTTAATAAAAGTCATTCAGACTGTTTTAACATTGTCCCCAGGCTGCACACTACATGGTTCATGTGGATGCTGTGGCGAGTTACATGAGTTGTATCAATAACAGGGGAGGCCCCATGAAGTCCAGTTACCTTTAGTTGTGTGAGAGCTTGAAGTGGCTGCACTAAAACTCATTATTAAAGAAAGGAACTATCAAATTTATTTAATGCATGGGGCCCAACCTTGATTCTGCTCCCAGTCCAGGGACTTTCAATGTTCAGGGCTGATAGAAAAATTAGACCTGCACTCTTCAGGGCTTGTATTTAGCTGTTGTGGGGTCCTAGCTGCAACCTGGCTGGCTAAGTGGGGCTGTGGGAGGCTGCCCTGCACCCCTGATAAGGCAGAGACCAAACCTGAGCTCAGCCTGTGTTGTCACTTGCCTTAGTCCAGGCAAAGCTTTTGCTAGCACAGGTGAGGCTGCTGGGCCAGGCTTTGGGCAAGCAGGAACATTCAGTAGTCACATCCTAATCCCCTCTGCTCCTGGCAGAGAGCAAAACAATGAGGAGCCAGAGGCCAGCGTTGGGTCATCCTGCACAAAACATGGCAAGGTGGCTGCAGGGGTCTTCTGTAGCAAAGGGAGGTGGCAAGAGGGGCTCACCCTCACACAGGAGGTTTCTCGTGAGCTTTGGTTAAGGAGGACTTCTCCCAAGTGAAACAGCCTATTTTTCATCCCTCTGTAGCTTATAGCATCTCTCCAAGACTCCTTGGAAGCATCCCTTCTGACTCTAGGGGTTGCTTAGGTGCATTGCTGTCACAGGGCTTGCCTGGCATGGATCACCCCATTACTGACAGATTGTTTCTTCAAGGACATTGTGGCAAGGTATTGTCAGCCTATGTAATCAAAAGGCTGAAGCTGTAAATCATATTACAGGCTGTAATGAGGAATTTGATCCCTGTAAAAAACCATCCAACTTTTATTCACATTTATTACTATTTCTGCTATTGCCATGGATTAAAGATCCTTTTTGAAAGAAAGAAAATGCCACCAGCTCAATTTGATAGTGTCCTCTGGAAATTTAGGGTTGTGTTTTTCTCACATTAACTGCACAGGCAAATTTGCAATAAAAATTACTTTGCTGCAGAAGCCTTCTTTTTCCATCACCAAGCTGTCAATCAGCCTGTAATTTCTTGGTATCGGACTGTGCTGAAGAGCTGGCCGAGTTATACTTCTTACCTAAAACCTCAAATGTCAGAAAATCATTTTGGATGGAAGGAAGAAGATTTTATCCTTTTTTTTAAGGGGAAAAAAGCATTTCTCTTGCAATGAGATAAAACATCTAGATAGGGTGAAAATGGCAGCAGAGGAGTTCAAAGTCCTTCCTTTAGAGACAACCCTGCTTCCTTCACCCTCTTTTTTTGGGGGGCACCAGAGTGGGTCAGTATTTGTCCTCTGCTCCTCCCCTGCAGTATTAGCCCCTGCTGTGGCTACCAGCAGCGTTGCAGGGACAGCAAGGGGCTGGTTGTTGACGTGGGAGCCAGTCCCTGACAACAGCTCATTTCACCGAGGGGCACAGGCGGTCGGCCATCTGACGTTGACAACATTGAGTGACTGCTGACCTTGTTTCCAGCGTCAGCTGATACCAACTGGAGCCCTGCCAGTTTGCACCAGTGGAAAGTCTCCCTCTTAATGGTGGCGATTATCCTGATTTTTCACAGTGGCGCTGAGAAAGTTGCAGCTGCTGTGCTTCACAGCCCTGACTTTAATTTGGGGTTCCTGGGTCTTCTGGTGCTATCTTTAGAAAAGCATGTGAGAAGAACCTCTCTCCTTGTTCTGCGTCAATCGGGTGGTTTTGGTTTTTTTTTCCCCTTTTTATTTTGTATTAAGAGATATTGCTCAAGCACACCGTGGAACGAAAGCCATAAAGCTATAAATTACAGCTCTGCTAGGTCCACAATATGTTACCAATTACATCTGCTTTATTATTCACATCCAGGGGGAAAACATATATCAAACCAACCCCACTCTCCAGGCAGGTCGGTACTGTACTAGAAGGAACACCGTGACTCTTCTTAATCAGTGGAAAAACAAACACAGTTTCGGC
Source organism: Florisuga fusca (assembly GCA_038090715.1). Taxonomy (NCBI): domain Eukaryota; kingdom Metazoa; phylum Chordata; class Aves; order Apodiformes; family Trochilidae; genus Florisuga; species Florisuga fusca. The sequence goes on along the minus strand of JAAWXA010000005.1, from coordinate 53,073,181 downwards.
TCACTCGCATACAATATTTGTGTCCAGGATGACAAGTTGAGTAATATTGCTGCTGTTCTCCAAGCTCACCGTGTGCCACGTGCTATGGCATTTGTGGCAACATCGTCTCCCTGTGGAAAGGAGAGAGGAGAGAAAGCACTTAAAAGGGGCAGGGAGCTGGGGAAGTCTGAGGATGAAATCGCAGGGACCTTGGAAATTGCTGCCAAGGAGGTTGGTGGTGGGGGGAGTTAATACGGATGGCAACAAACAGCAACAGAAATCACATGAAAGCTGAGGGTCAAGTCTGCAGAGGAGGGCACGCTGTAGTTTGCAGAGCTTCATTGCTAGAGCAGGGTTAGTTGGCTTTTGTGTTGCATGCTCCAGCAGGGTCGAGGGTTTCCTCACATATCTTGATAGGGACATGCCTCACTTCTTCACAAAGCCGTCCCTCTGCAGGGAAGAAGGTGGGGATATTGAAGTAAAGTGATTGCTTTGCTGGTTTTTTGGCTTGCCTCTCTCCTGAGCAGGTCCTGGGCTCTGGGCTGCTGGGAATTAACTGGAGAATGGGTTTTGGGTGGGTGTGTTTAGGTGTGGTTGCTTGATCATGCTCCTCAGCATTGGAAGTGTGAAGTAATGTTTGTTATTTTTATGTATGGGTGTGTATGTTTATGCATGTGTGTGTGTGTGTGTGTGTGTGAATGTGTATGTGTTTGTGAGTGAGAGTGTGTGTGTACCTGTGAGCTCCAGAGTCTTCCAAAGAGCAACACTTAATAGTGGAGAAGGAGCTTCTTTCAGGAAAGGGAGCTAAGTGTTAGATACCCTCAAGTCTTCACAAGAAGAAGTTATCCACCGTAACTACAAAGTTTGTTGTGGTTTTGTCACTGAAGCATTCATTCAGCTTTTAACTTTTATAAAAGTTGAAAACAAGTCAAGGTTATGTTTGTGCTTAATAATTCTGCAATGGTGCCAGCTCAGCATATTGTCTTACTCTTCCCTCGTCATTCTGGTTTATTAAAAAGGAACACTGACGACAGACAGAAGGGTGAAGGAGGCTGTGCCTTCCTGTTTAAAGTCCCACTGGGCACTGACTCCTTCCCCAGGAATCCCCATAGATTTGTGTTGTTCACAACACCTTTGCCCCAGCACTCCCATCCCTGCTCTGTGCAAGGAATGTTGAGCAGTAAGTCAGAACTTCGATGCCCTCTTCTCTGTGGACCACCTATTTTTTTTCTCAGTAGAATCATTTTCTGTTTTAGTGGAATATTACTCAGAATCAGTAAGTCTATCTCAGTGATACTTTGAGTTCACTTTAAGCAATTGTGGGTTGTTCAGTGTTTTTTTTGTTTGTTTTGGTTTTTTTTAATGAAGATATAGAACATGACTGACTTCTAGAATGAAAGCAGCTAGCAGTAAAAGAAAGATTTTTGTCTTTTTTAAAAAAGTATATATTAGGACCTATTCTGCCACATGCTAATGTATATGTTGGTTCATTATCAGTGCTGTTAATTTCCAGGCAATCTGCTTTCCAGTGATGGTATTGTCACTGTGAATAAGAACAGATGAACACAATTTTATAGATCCAGGAGAGCTGAGAGCATACAGTGAAGCTCATGTTGTATAGCTCCCATCTCCAATGTCCCTGAGCACAGACCAGCATTGTGCACGATTCCCACACGCAGACTTGGCAAGCAGTCTGAAATATCATCTGCTGCTTCTGTCCTGGCTCTTCAACTTTGTCCACGCACTTCCATTTTGTCATGGTGTATCATCTCTTGGTCCCATCCTGGCTCTCTGCAGGCCAGAAGCTACACGGTGGTTTTTGTGGGAATAAATGAAGGGTGTAAGTCAGATCCACCAAGCTGTTTCATATAGGATGCACCTGAGGATTTGAGATTGGGCCTCTGTAGGCAGAATGCTTTGCAATATTTCACAGCAGTTCTTCCTGAGAGCTAGATATATTCCTGGAGACAGTGGGAATAGGCATCACTTTAGGCAGAGGAGGTAAAAATAACATTTACATTCCAGTTATTAAAAATGAGAAGGGGGAGAGCAAGAGAGCAGGAATCTTGGTTATTGTTAGTATAGTTCAACCAGGAGTATGGATTTATGTTACAACATAGTATTTTATTTAAATATATTTATATAAGTATAAATTAAATATAAATATCTATTTATATTTCTGGAATAACTTGATTTTTGTGTGTATGTGCTGTATCTGAAGTCCATATCCCATTTCCCCTTCCTGCCACCATACGAATGAAAAAATCTGGGGAAGGCATCTTGACGCTGTGGTTTCACTCTGATGTTGTATTGCAGGTATGGCCTCGCATGTGCAAGTTTTCTCTCCTCACACCCTTCAGTCAAGTGCCTTCTGTAGCGTGAAGAAACTGAAAGTGGAGCCGAGTTCTAACTGGGATATGACTGGGTACGGCACACACAGCAAAGTCTACAGCCAGAGCAAGAACGTGCAGTCCTCCCAAGCAGCCGCCGCAGCCGCCGTCAACGCCTCCCTCCAGATCCCCAACCCAAGCATCCCGTACGAACAGACCATCATCTTCCCAGCAAGCACGGGGCACATCGTGGTGACATCCGCCAACAGCACTTCGGGTGTCGTTGCAGTGTCTGGGCAAACGCTGGGCGGGCCACACAACCTGATGCGTCGCAGCACTGTGAGCCTTCTGGACACCTACCAAAAATGTGGACTTAAGCGCAAGAGTGAGGAGATCGAGAACACAAGCAGCGTGCAGATTATCGAGGAGCATCCACCAATGATTCAGAACAATGCCAGTGGGGCCACTGTAGCCACCGCCACCACCTCCACGGCCACCTCCAAAAACAGTGGCTCCAACAGTGAAGGGGATTACCAGCTGGTGCAACATGAGGTGCTCTGTTCCATGACCAACACGTACGAAGTGTTAGAGTTTCTTGGCCGTGGAACCTTCGGACAAGTAGTCAAATGCTGGAAACGTGGCACTAATGAGATTGTGGCCATCAAGATCCTAAAGAACCATCCTTCCTATGCCCGGCAAGGCCAGATTGAAGTGAGCATCCTCGCTCGGCTGAGCACCGAAAGTGCGGATGACTACAACTTTGTCCGTGCATACGAGTGCTTCCAGCACAAAAATCACACATGCTTGGTCTTTGAAATGTTGGAGCAGAACCTCTATGATTTCCTAAAACAAAACAAATTCAGTCCCTTGCCCCTTAAGTACATTCGACCAATTCTTCAGCAGGTAGCAACTGCCCTAATGAAGCTGAAAAGCCTTGGACTGATTCATGCTGATCTCAAACCAGAAAACATCATGTTGGTAGATCCATCCCGACAGCCATATAGGGTCAAGGTCATAGACTTTGGTTCAGCTAGCCACGTGTCTAAAGCTGTGTGTTCTACCTACCTTCAATCCAGATACTATAGGTAAGAGACTGAGCTCCTGTTATGTTACTAGGATAAATATTTTACCTGTGGATATTTTCCAACATTCCTGTAAATGTATGAGAGTTATCCCTTAATCCTCAACTGGGATGGCTCTTAGAATGGCTTGTTGTTGACCAAAAAAATGTTATACTAACCTCTTGGAATTTACTTGCATTCAAAACCATTGCAAATTTGTAAATAACCACAAAAATTTTGTAAAAACAGAGTTTAGAAAGCCTTTCACCTCTGTCAATACTTTGTTCTCTCTGGGACTTTTTCCAAAAGAGGGGATGAATCTGGAGAAGCCACCTTTCCTTTCTGAGTCATTGCAAGTAGGCTCTTGGTTTCAGGAAGACCTTAACCTAAAAATCAGTACATATTTCAGTTGTGTCTTATGGTCTTTCTTCATATGTGAAACCAGGGACTTTACAAGAATAAGGTAGCTCATGGGAAAAATGTGTGGATGCAGAAGATGCTTTACAAAGGAGTAGTTTTCACACAGGCTGTGGGGGTTTCTAGAGTCAATGAGAGTATTCTCTCTGGTATCTCTCTGCTCCAGGCAAGTGAGGAGCCTGGCCAGGCTAGAAATACTTTTCTCCATGTAGGAACTTGTTGGTAGGGATGAATGAGTATTGTCAGTAATTTGGTATTGGACAGAGGACCTGTCAATTCCCACTCACGGTGCTTTTAACTACAGGTATGGTATGTTCTAGGATGGAGTTCTGACTTCTCTGTAGGCATGCCTGAAGCAAAATGTGTACACCAGCCATAACCCTCTTCAGTCTGTTGAACAGTTTCGGCAAAGCAGCTTCTTTTCATAACTTCTAGGAGGTCATCCTTTCTCTTTGTCTTGATTCCAGGACACGAACTCTCTCTGTAGATGTTCTCCTCAGACCCTCTCTCCAATACCAGTCAGCTTAATAGAACATCCCAAGGACAGAGAAGAGCATTTTACTGCTTCTTTAAGGGTCGGGGTAAAAGAGGGGTTAGAGTGGGAGAGAATTTGTCTTTAGATGACAGCTGAATTTAGAAATATTCATGCCATGTTTTTGTTGTTGTAATTCTGTGAAACAGGGGCAGAGGGAAATTTTTGATCCTTCTTATTGACTGATTTAATGAAAATGAGTCCTGGCAGCATCCACAGCTCATCAGATGGGTTACAAAAAACAGGGTAGTTGCTGTATTTATAAATAGGAAAGCAATGCTTTATAGGTGGGGGAGACTGGGGACAAAAAAAGTGACAAGAATTGGTAACAGACCCCTTCCAGACTTCATAAGCATCAACGTGTCAAAGCCTACCTGAGCTCTGAGCTTGGGAAGAGTTAATTTTCACAGGAACAGGAACTTTGGCAGTGTAGCAGTGCAGCAGCTGATTTTTATCTGCTTGTCCTTTGCTCTGAAGGAGGCCAGAAAAAAATTCCCACCCCTAATTTAAACCTTGGAAGAGACTTATTAAATAAAATCTTCTACCTGGTGACAGTCCTATCCTCCAGGAGGGACATTTTTCTGTGGTAAATATGCGAAAGCTTTTAGGGTTTGCAATTACCTGGCATTCTAGAAGAAAAGAAAAAAAAAAAAGAAAAAAAGATAATACAGGCATTTTGTTGTTATCTGTGATTCTGCATTAGCAGCCTAGGTCCTAGCTGAAAGACAGAAGGGGCAGCCAAAATGAAATATGTGACAGAAAGCAGAAATGAAAGAGAAAAATGGTTCATTCTCAGCGACAAACAAGGAATATTTTTTGTGGCAGTCTCTGGGGAGGAAAAGGCTTGATAGAACTTGCTTTTTAAATTTTAAATGTTATTCCTGCCCAGTCAGAATTTGCAGCTTTTAAATAGTAAGTTCTGTCTGTCTAATTCCTCCCTTGTTTTCCATGCCTGAATTGATGGGAGGAGTGGAAAAGGGGCAACAACTCACCAGGAAAAAAAATAAGAAAAATCTCATTGGGTTGAATTACATCAGCAGGGGTCTGCTGATGAAGCTAAATTCAAGTCATGAGGAAAATTTATATTCTTTTTCATTTTTCTGGTGGAGAAAAGTACAGCACAGAGAGTAAAGACCTATTCCACTCCAAAGTGGAACTTCTGTGTTAGAGGAAACACAGGGCTTTATAAAGATTTCATGTGTCTTCCATTTAATTTACACTTGTTTTGCTTGCTAGAGTATAAAAGGCAAGGGGATAACTTCAAGAAATGGCACATTTAAGCTGAACATGAAGGAAAAGCTTCCTCAGAATAAAACCTCTCAGACTTGAAGCAGCAGGCATGCCAAAGAAGTGACAGAAGCCCTGTGCCCCCATGCATTTAAGGAAGAACAAGGCAGTGTGCTGGGGATTATAATGTAGAGGTCAGCTCTCAGCTGGAGATTTTTTATCATGGGCTTTTGGGACTGAATTCTCAGGTTGTGCCCAGTGTGCTCATATTTTATTAATAACTTGCTTTTCCTTTTCCCTCTTTTTGTTTGTTTGGTTTTCGGTTGGGTTGGGATTTTTTCGGTTGATTGGTTGGTTGGTTGGTTTGGTTTGGTTTGGTTTTGTTTAACTGGTCATGAATGTGATGGCTGAATCCTTCCAAGTGAGAAGAGCTGTGTGGGATCCTGCTCATTCTCAGAGCAATATAAGGCCTTTCCTCTTCTGTAAATGACAGGACTATTTTCATCTCCTGGAGGTAGAAGACAGAAGTGTCTTCAAGCAAACTCCAAGCTCTTTCTTGGTCCATTTCTGCACAAGCCAGCATAAGGGTATGCCCATAATTCTAGGGCAGCTTGCAGACTTTACCTGAGAAATTCACTGTTGCTGTCATGTAACCTGACCTGAAGATGGCCTGGATCCTTCGTACCAGTTTCTTGTGAAAGGCTGGGCACCTCAATATCAGGACCACTCTGTCTCACCATGTATGTTTCTCTCAGGGTAAGCCAGCGCTCTGTGGTAGGACCTGGAGGGAGAGCCAGTGCTCTCTGGAAGGATCTGGAAATATTTCTCCCTTGCTCCTGACTGCAGAGGAGCCTGAGAGAGGAAGGACACACACAGCTAAGGAGGGCCTTACAGGAGCTCTCCCGTGCTGCTGAGCGTAGCCATTGAGAGAGTTTAAACTCCTGGTCCTCAGTACTTTACTAAAAGGGGAATGACCTCAGAGCAGACTGGGAACCAGGGGTTCAGTCCTTTCTTCCAGCTGGCTGACACTGTCCCATGGTCACCTCCCCCATCTCGGATGGCTGTGCAGCTCCCCCTGCTCCAGCAGCAGGAGGCCACGCAGGGCTTCTCCTGCCCACCCACTCTTGGGCAGCTCCTCCTGCTGATGCTCCAGACAAATTAGAGGTTTCATCAGTGCTGTGGTCAGAGTTGTCATCTAAAAGGAGGAATACTGTGAAGAGGATCAGCCTCCTTCCTCCCACCGGTCTTCAGCCCATGGTACAGAACTCATGTTTCTCATGTAGCATCCTTAGCCCCCGTGGACCTGGTGGCCATCTAAGCATTCCCCCATGTTTGGCACAGTGGTCCCAGCCTGCTCCCAGTGACTAAAGTCCTTCATCTTGTCACTTACCACCAGCTGAGTTGGCCTGTCTCCAATCAGTGACCCTTCATGGAGGCATGTGGTGATGAAGCCATGGCCTGGCGATGGGAATTTCTTGTATGAAGAACTGAAGCTGCTGGTGGAGGGCTGCTCAGCCCTGGTGCAGGAGCAGGGCTTTTTCAGCTGGCAAAATTTTAGCCAGTCACACTAAGGCTAGAAATGAAGCCCTGTTCACAGAGCAACCGATCAAAAAGCTGTGACAGCCACAGTATCTTTGTGGGTTTTTATCTTTTCCTTTTCTTTTTTATGCTGCAATTTGAAGAGAAGACCACTGAGGTAGGCCCTGTGGTCCCTGATTTGCAAGAACAGAGAGATCCCTTCTGCATTGATAATCCATGTGTGAATAGCTTCCCAAGAAAACCTGCATCCTGAGAAATGCTGGGCTCGGGTTGCAACAGGCACCCCCTCCATCAGAGCCCACACTCATGTACCCAGGTGGAAGAGGTTACTACCCAGTTTTGCACCCCTCAGATGAGTATGTATCACAAATTACTGGCATAATCACTTTTATGAGATTCAAGTCTTTTAGAGTTTGCAAAATACTGCAGATCCTGAATAATGGCTGCCACTCCTGCACTATTAGCAAATGAATGTAGTTTTTGTTGCTTGTTTTCAAGACACGCTTTGGTATGTAATGTGTCTGGCCATGGGCTGAGGTGTCTGCTTTGTAGGTAAATGCCCTTAGATGAAATGTTCAGATAACTGAGTTTCTGAATGAAACTGAGTGTAAGTTTGAAAAAGTTTTTTTTACCAGTCTAGTTGAAATCTCTACAAGAAAACAGGTGGGTGTGAAGTCCTTACACACACGTTGTCTGCTGCCCGGAGTGCCAGACAGAGCAAGTTGTGAGGCTGTGTGCAGGTGGTGTTATAACTGGCTCTACATGCTTAGCTGGCTGAGTGTGTGTCCACAAGGATGCAGGGGACTAAACTGGGTCTCTTTTCTCCATCTTGCCACATGTGAACATTATGTCGTGACAGGTTACAGTCCTCTAGCTGTGCTGACTGGGAGCCAAAGCAAAGCTGATTCCTGAACAACGTTATGAACTCTTCCCCATTGTGTGACTCAGAGCATGCATCACTCTGTCCAAAACTGCTCTGCAAATGAGGCAGTAGTAAAGACAGCCAGGGATAAGCTGTGCTTATTAGTTTACTTACTGAATGGGCATCTGTTCTGTCCCTGTGTAACAGTGTTACTGCGCTTACATTTCAAAATCTTCTGCCATTCCAGACTTGCAAAAACATCTCTATCTTAGACTGTACTGCTTTTTACTGTGGGAACCTCGTTTTTCTGCCAGCATGTTTCAGTCCTGCTTGAAACATTCACTGCTTTACTGAGTTTTTCTTCTCCAAGGTGAAATGCAGGGTAACTAGGTGGTTTTGAGGAAGAATGTTTCTTCTGCGGACTGGAGTGAAACCAACAAGTTTGTTGCTGAAGTCTAAGCTCAATTTCACTTAGTGATGATCATATCTGGTAGTACTACAGGTTTGCAGAACAGGCAGTACATTATAGAAGACTTTGGAGGAAAGCAGACTTCAAGCTGTTCTATTCTAAGCAATTCTTTAGTTCTTTCACAAGGATATGTGGCTTTGTTGGTTTGTTTTTTAACCAAAATTCAGCAAAATTATTTTTTGCGAAAGCAACATCAGGATTAATTGAATCTCAGTTTCATTATATCCAGAGCATGGAGTCTTAGAAGGGAAGACGTTTAGCTGAAAACTCTTGACTTTGTCCTGTCTGCATGATAGTTAGGCCAGGCTGGTTTTTGGTTGTAGAAAACTCAAGCAAACGTCGTTCCTTGTGAAGTCACTTTGTATATAAATCGCCCCAGACCAGGGATAGTAAACCAGTGTTGTGCCCATGATGCATCCAGCAGAAGATGCACACTGTGTATTTCAAAATAACTCCTTTTCTAGGGTCTAAAACAGAAAAGCCTGTATTTCAGCCTAACCAACCTCTGCAGATCAGAGCCTCCTTAGGATTTTTTTTTTACAGAAACCTTACCATTTCCTTAGGTGTTCTTGATTTTGCTTTGAGCAGACATGCCAGCTCCTCCTTTATCTTGTTAAAATTAGCGATCTGCCCCTTTCCCTGTGATGCCACAACATCTCCCTGCCCAGCTCCAGCACGAGATGATGGCCTCACTCTAAGAGTAGCCCTGCATCCCTGTGCAGTCAGAAGGTGCTGTCACAAGAGGGCTTTGTTTATTAATTAGCCAAGTGTATACAGTATGCCTGGTGATGTGCCTCCAGGCCCAAGAATATTTCCAATAAGGAGCTGTTTGTAAGGAACCTGACAGGGGGACTTTGCCCAGCAAAGAGAAGTTGTCAGTAGCCTGAGGAGGGGGATAAGTCTTGTACTGCTTCCTTGTGGCTTGTTCATGTCTGAGTAGTGGAAAATTAAATATCTCAACTGAGTGCTGTGCCAGTCCCTTCAGTCCTGTCTCCCAAAACAACTCTTTTACAGCAAAGATGGGGGACAGTAATTATTCCTCCTGCTGATTTCAGTTTTGTCTTGGTGGCTGTGAAGGAAGGAACCTGTGTGTCCACAGGCAGGGCTTAATCCGCCAGAGATGCTGTGGATCAGAGACAAGTACATGAAAGGTAGCCAGAGGCAGGTACCAGGGTGGCAGGTACCAGGGTGGCAGGTACCAGGGTGGCAGCACTGGTTTTCCGTCAGCTGGTGCTACCCCATGGGTGAGGGGCTCTGATCCTCACCAGTCAGCTGGAGCTGCAAAACCTCTGCCTTAGTCCAGTGAGGTAAAACATCACAGAGAACCAGCTGGCCAAGTCCCGTTAATCACAGATTATGAATAATAATAATAATAATAAAATAAAAATATATTTTGGCTGCCACACTAACCATTAGTTGTTGGAACAACCAGGAACCCTAAGAATACCCTGAAATCTGTGCATTGTGGACACCTGTTTACTATTCGCTTTGTTCCCATATTGCTTTTCCTCTTTTCATCACTGTTGAGAGATATTTGCATGAAAAAGTGTGTTTATTTCTTAGGAATTCCTAATTTCCAGCTGTTTCTTTTCCATGCTTCAAATTATAATCTCCTGTTAGCAGATGTGGAAAGGGGATAGGATTGCCAGTGTGACCAGTGCAAGCAGCAGGATGATGGTCTCAGGTGAGGGGATGAGCACCGGGAACAGGTGCACTGCTGAACAAAGAACCCTCTTTTAGGAGAGTGACAGTTGTGCAAAAGAGCAAGCAAAGCACAGGGAAAAGAAGGGAAACAAATTTGTTTTTTTTTTAAAAAGGAGCATTTTCCCAAGGCTGCCCCTGCTTTCAAGCATTTCCATGATCCCCACAGAGGGAAAGGGAGCCCCCTGATTGCAGGCAGTCCCATTCACCCTCAGTCCCTCTGCCTGTGGCCTGGGCAGGGAGGCAGGAGAGGGGGAGTGAGAGCAGAGCTGTGACAGCAGGGCTCAGGGTTCAACCACCAGCTCTGACACAGATGTCCTGCCCCTCCCTGGGGCATCTCACCTCAGTTCTGGAGGGACATGACTTTGGAGAACAATGTTCCTCTTTTCCCTCCACACCACTCCCTCTCCTCCATAACTTTCCTTTTAGGAACACCTAACCTGCATGGGCATTCCCACCACCCAGCACTTGGCAGTCCCAGGCCTGGAGCTCAGTTCCCTGAAAGCAACACTTACTGGTTTGGAAACAAAACACACTTCAGATGCAGTTGAGCTGGTGTTCCTGACTGCTTTCAAGAAGGCTTGCAGAGAGGAGGCAGCATGCAATAAGACTCCATTACCTGTTTTGGTACCCTGAACTGATGTCATCTGAGTACTCCTGACATAAACATCCATGTACTCTGTTTTTTTCTTTAAAAACTCAATGCTGAATCCTAAACTAATCCATAAATTATCTACACTCACTGCCAAAGTCATTTCAGTAATGCTAGGAGGATCAGTAAGAGACTTCGAAGTCCCACTCTTCTCATTTGCAGGTTGGCCACAGGTGTTCTTGTTTGAAGGGTTTTTTGTTGTGTTTCTTTTGGGTTTTTTTTTTCCTCTTGCTACAGTCTCTCTTACTTGATCACCAAAACAAGCCTGTCACAGGATTTCCTGCTATTTTTCTTCTCTCAAGCTTTACAAGCACAGCAAGTCCCTTTAAAGCTGCAGCTTGGTGAAATGAAGTGAAAAATCAAGGTCACTCTTATATTTACTGTACTGGGGCAGGTCTGAAACAGCTACAAATGGCTAGCTTGTTTTACTTAAAAAGAGCTATTTACCTAAGAGAAATCAAACCCCTCCAATTGCTACTATTGGCTGTAGCCCTTGAGACTCCATCCCGGTAGTACATAAAAGACATACTGTCTTTTGGTAAAGATATACCTATGCTCAGGCCAGGGGCTGGGAAATAGCCTAGCTCAGTATGGTGACAAGCAGTTGCTTTTGCAATGATGCATGTGAGTGACAGTCCAATGAGGGGGATAGAGCCCGGGCTGGCTGCAGTCAGAGTCTGCTGTTTGCACGTACACAAAAGACAAAGTTTGGTCTCCATTCCTGGTTGCTTACTTCTGCGGTTCTGTGTTTGCTCTCCTTCCTCTCCTCCCACTCAAGTTGCTTCCCCACAAAGCACAAAGGAAATGGAGTGGGGAAAGGGTGCTGGGGTTTTTTTCAGCTCTGATGACAGAACAGCAGCAGCTGCTCAGTGGAGCAGTGGGGTGGTGACCCACAGATGTTACTCCAGCAATAGGTGGCCCGTGAAGGAGAATGCACTGTAGTGACACACTGGAGTATGATTTTCCATGTCTTTTTCCACTTATTTCAGTGCATGATTTGGTCAGGGGAATAGCTGGCTAAGGGCAGTGGTAGGTGCTGAGGAGCAGAATGAGGGGAGAGGGGTTGTTGGTGTGAGATCAGTGCTCCAAGTGTGAAAATAAGAATTGCGAGCAGCGAGATTCATCATCTGCACTCCCCAGCCTGAAAAAGCAGCATTAGCAACACAGTTTGCACAGGATTTCAGGGATGCTTTGCTCAAGTACCATGTGTTTAAATCCTGTCAGGCTTTTACCTCCTCCTGTACATTTGCTCACTGCAGGCAAGAGATTTAAGTGTAACATGGAAGAAGCTTACTGTGTATGTCTGTGCATTCGTTAGGTTCACACATTTTAGGCCCCAGCGCAGTGGGACTGAAAAGCTGTGTTACACTAAAGAGCATTTTCTGATTGGAAAGTGTTTCTGCTCTGCTGTTTATTGGCAGTAAGGTTAGAAAAGTGACTAACGTTGGTTTATAAGTGAATGAGTCATTACTGGAGAAGAAAAACTACCTTATGACTAAAGATGCTGTGATTAGTATGGGGCTATACATTGCCCTGCTTCAGACCCCTGAACACTGTGATTTTTGTCCATGAAGTGCCTGTCTCAACTTCTCAATCCACTTGCTGCATTTATGCTTCAAGTTAGCCTGAGCTAATGTAAAGGCACCTGATTCTCAGGTGGGGTCTCAGTAGCTGCTTCCTCCTCCAGGTCATCCTGGGGAAAAGGAGCAGTTCTTAGGAAGCAGAGAGTGGTTATCTTGCTTGAAAAACACTAATCTTGTGGCCTGACATAAGCTGAGTTAGAGCCACAGCTGTTACCTGTTTAAGGGGGAAGGTCGAGGAAATGTCATTTGCTTTTTAGGCCAGGTCATACAATGGTCATTCTGTGCTTTACAAGGAATAAAACTAAAAAATACAATTTAAAAAAAAACCAACCAGAAGAGAGATATGCATATATATGCTGTGAGAAATTTTCAGTTCTAAGAAGAATTAATAGAAACTAAGTGGCTCTGGGAACTGAGAGAGTGGAAGAATAGAGGAGAAATCCTCTTACAGGCAATGGCTATCTGAAGTTGCTGTTACCCAGGTAAGTAAAGATGTGGGAGGGAAGAAGATGAGATTTCATCCTTCTTGTGCTATCTGGAGACTTCAAAACCAGAGATAGTTGATTCCCAAACAGGACAGCATGCTTTTCTTACAATGGGCTGGAAACTAATTGGTGACTCCCTGAGTAACATCTTGACCTGTATCTTCTGCTTATTGAAAGACAGAAGTAAACAAAGCCATTGTTTTACTTGCACAGACATGAATTATTTTGTGCTGACAGGTTTTCCCTTTATTTTGCTGTGACTGCATGGGATCAGTGCTTGTGTACACATTCAGGTTCTGTTCTTTATCCCTGTCTGCTGGTTTGCATTAGCCAGGGAGTAGCAGTCTTCTACTTGGTACTGTATGTTTCCAAATGCTCCCCTTTAGGGGCAGAGGCAAGGTAGATGTGGGATTTGGGTTCAGTCTCACTGAAGTGACTGAATCAAAAGCTCTAGAGTTCAAAGTACCGGGTTAACTTTTTTTTTTTTTTTTGCCAGCCACTGCCATTTCTAGCTGGCTTAAAGCAGAAGTTCACAATTGTGAGTGTAGGACACCAGGCATGACAAGACATGAAAAGTGCTGAAATTTTTGTAGTGTCATCACTGAACTTTAGTTTTGTTGGACAGTTGGGACAGGTTGAGGCTTGAGCCAGTTTTCAGCTATCTCTGGTGACTTGTGCAACTCCCAAGCCCAGGAAGCTCAGCAGCTGAAGCCTTCAGAGAAAGAGAATTGTCTGTTCCAGCAGCAGATGCTTGTGTTCATGTAGAGGCAGACAAGGAAAAGTTAGCAGTGCTTCAGTTAACTTGACACCAGGAGGTGCAGCACTGTAATGAATGGTGTTTTAACTGCAGAGGGTATGATTAGATCACTTGGAGTAATACTGGCTGAGCAGCACCATGTTTTCTCCCCATCCTCTCCAAGCTTAGCTGGAGCTGTCTGTTGCCATTTACGCCTTACGCTGTTCTTGTATCCCGTGTTTTCTGAAGTGGGACTGTGCTTACAGCACCCAACAGGCAAAGTTTTCTGTGCCTGAGGCCTTTAAACAAAAGGATAGTAGAGAGTATAATGGTACATGTGACCGTGAGGGCTAGCACGCATGTTAATGTGACAGCTGGTGTACAGAAGGAAAGCTGATGGCCTTTTTTGGATCCACCCTGGTAAGAATTCTCGTTTCAACTAGTTGCTCCCATGTGGAGCTGCGCACTCAAAAGAAAGTCCGGGGCAGTGGGGTGGAAGGAGTGTCTGATGGATTAAAAAGTTTCAGTTTATTTTGTCTAAGAGTGCTTTACTTACCAGTGGGAGACCGCAAACTGAGAATATTCATCCAAGGGGAAAATTGAGTGTTTCTTTGAAGCTCACAACAACGTTTTGAGGAGCAAGTGAAATCTAAAAGGTAAACAGGTTCCACTGTGGCTACCTGAATTTGCTGGTTACTATGCTAAAAATGTTAATAATAAAATAAAGACAGTTGATTTCAGGAGATAAAAGGAAGTAATGGTGAAAGGCTGAATCAAATCCCAAAACTTTGTTTGAGCAATCTCATCCTCTTAATTGCCAAAAGCAAAGCTCCAGCCATTGTTAGCCACATAATTTAGTGGGCTGGATTTCAGAGGGTTACAAAAGCAGAAGATGGCCATATTGCAGTTTCTAGAAACACTTTTCTGGCTGTCATTTGATAACCTAACTCCTTTTGGCAGGTACCTGAGACACCAGGGAAGGGAAAGGTAGCATGGGTTGCATTCTTCTTAGCAATGCAGATTTGCACACATAGATGTGGAAGCTCCCAATGTGTATCCCATTTAAAGTGAGGTCAAAAATGCAGCTTGTGTGTATAATGTATAATTAGCCAGAGAAAGAAAGGCATGTTAACTGGCTTGGAAGATAACATTTTGTCATTTGAATGGATTCTTGTTATTGTCATCAATGTTACTTTCAGAAAAAAAAAATGTTGAAATTATTCTTTTTTCTCTATTGTTTAGCTCTTGTTCTCAGTTTTGTTATGGCCACAAGGAGATGATAAAAATGGATTGGCACAAAGTTGGGTTTCCTGTATCATTTAGAATTATGTTTTCAGCCCTTAGCACTTTTATAGGGTCTGTTCTTCATTTTGAAAATAGCAATAAAAGGGGAGAGAACATAAGAAAACACAATTCTTTTTTTTTTTTTATTTTTAAATGAAATTGTCAGTGCTAGTCTGAACTTTGCCTCTCATCTGTATGAAGTCTCTTAACTGTGCAGTTGGAAGAAAGCAGATACAAAAGAGATATAAAATATCCATGTGCCTGGCTACTTTAGAAGGTAATAAAAAGCCCTCAAAGTCTTGCTTGGTTTTAATCTGTATAGTTATGTCTACATAAATCCCTTGGGAATAAACTTTAAACATTTATGTTGGATTTAGAGAACTGCCTTCCAGCATCAGTTCCTATGATCTAGCAAAAAAAAAAAGCAACTGAGCTTGAGGTTATGTGAATGGCCCTCTTGGCTTCCAGAGGCATAGGTAGCATTTGCTTTAGCATGTGTTGGATTGTGACTCTAAAATGAGGAATGGTGTTAATGGGTATGAAGTGTTACAGTGTATTTGCTGTTCCCCTGTGTTTAGCAAAGGCATTGGGCATGCATGGAGAGATAGTTCCCACCTTAGGAAAAGGATCAGTCTTCAGTGGTTTGGTCAGGAGCATCCTGTTATGTGCACCTTGAACGAGCCCACGTTTTCAACCTCTTCATCAGAGAGAGATGAAGAACTGCCAGCTGCTTCCCCCCAGCAGCTCAAGAAGCACTTGCTCAGGCAGTGCTTGTCCCACCTGTAAGCTGTCAGGGCATTTTCCTAGCAGCTTGATGCCCTTCTAAGGCTCTGAAGAGCATCCAAAGTAAACGTTGGAAACAGGTGCTAACCCAGAGCATGAGAGTTTGGTACAGATGCAAGATGAGGATGACAAAAGCCAGAGTTGCTCTAAACAGCTGTACCAGCTGCTTCTCTCAGCCCAGTTCTACAATTCAGTCTTGTGTGGGATTGGAGGAGACTCCTTTCTAGTTCAAGGTCTGCTCTTTTAAGTAATGCTGGAGCTCTAGCTCCCAGACACACCCACAGCTTTTACCTTAGCCTGGGGCTACAGGATCTCATTACTGCCCACAAAATGGCGTTTTAAGCCATGTAAGAATCCTCTGTGCAGAATATAACTGTAGTCATTAGGTTTGTAAAGAGGCTGTTGCAGCAGCCCAGTGACAGGGCAGAGAGAAGAGGGTGCTGCTTGGTTTTCTGCATAAAATGTAGACTTTGTGTATTACAGATCAAATTGCATGGTGAGTGAGAGCTGGGGGAGTGGAGATGGTTGCAAACTGACTTAAGTTTTCAAAGCCATTGGTACATTCAAGTAGCTTGCAAAATAGCCACTTCTATTATATTCCCCTCACATATTTTTTACATTCTGAGAGATCCAAATTGTTGTGTGATTCCCTTCCACACCAAGAATAGTGCATTTGCTTAATACTGCATTGCCTTGCATAGCTTTTAGGTTATGCTCACAGAATCACAGAATGTTTAGTTGGAAGAGACCTCCAGAATCATCCAGTCCAACCTTTGAGTTGGACCTTTACTTGAACCTTAGCTTGAAGTTATAGTATTTGCTGCCATCATGGTTTTCATCAGTGGATTGGATGGACACAGGGGTACTTTTCTTCATGATGCTTTGAAACATCTTCCATGATCTCATCGTCCATAACCATGTGCACACACATGCACCTCCCTGGTGAGCCAGGGTTTCTCCACGCTGGCTGATGCGGTGGCGGGTGGGCTGGCAAGTAGACCTGAAGGGGAGAGAGGGCTGAGGCACTGCAGGGACCTCAGTGTGGCAGAAAGGGCAGGAGGCTGCTGTGGCTAAAGTCTTGAGCTTGCTTTCCTTGCAGCTGGCACAAGATTTTCCAAGGAGACCTTGACTGACCAGGAGCTTAAAGGCTTTCTTATCTGCAGCGTGACACAGGCCGGTGGCAGCTCGTAATTAATAATGATACTAACCCTCCTTATGCAACCAGGGGATGGATGTCTGACAGTGTTAATATGGTAGTTGCTCAACAACCAAAGCATGTTACAACTAACCAGCTGGGACCAATTATGAAAGCCTCACTAATGCCAGCAAGCACTTGCCTGTTCACATCGTTGGACTGAAGTTGAAGAGTGACTGCTCTGCAACATGTGGGCAGGCTGGCGGGCAGGTGCTGAATGGTGTTGAGCTGAAGCATGGCCACCATGACAAGCATGAGGTGTCCGTGCTCTGGGGTATATTTGCTGGGCACTTAGGAGCTCCAGTGCCCTATGCTGGTATCATCTCCACCTCATCCTCCCAGATGAGGATGAGGAAGCACCCCTAGGCCTTCAGCACCATCTCTGTCCCCACTCTGCGGCTTCTCCTACCCCCTCACTGCTGTGCCAGCACCAATATGTGCTGAGTACCTAGTTAGCTGCTTGCTATGGTTAGAAAAAGGGGGGAGGAGCGGGGGATCCTGCTTATGGCTTCCTCATGAATTTTTAGTCACTACATGAAGATTTCAGGAGTGTGCGAATAAAACATAAAATGAAGCGAAAGACTTAAGTGGCACTGCACAAAAGGAAAAAAAAGAAAAACAAAACAACACAAAACACAACACTGAATCATTGTCCAAAAGGTGCAGCCATTAGGGTATAATAATAGTTTTTGTGTGCAGTGCAGCTGGGGCCACAGTTGCAGAAGAAAGGTCCTCGGTGACCTGTATGATGGCTCTGTTTGTTTAATGTGCTAAAACAAAGAACTGAAATGCAGACAGAGCCCTTGCAGACACTCGCAGGCCTTCTCTCTTGGTTCCTGTGTCTGTGCCCCCTCTCTCTGCGTGCGTGTCTTCATGCTCCAAATGCAACTAATCACAGCTACGTGCTCTTGGATGCCTTCCGTTGTGTATCCCTTGTGTCTGCGCCCGGGCACAGAATTGCTATTTTTGTAATTTAGAAACTACGACAAATAACGTAAAGTCAAACAGTTACTACTTTATTGTCTGTTTTTGTAATTTGTCCTTCAGAACGAGCTCAGGGTAATGACATTATTCCCACCCCTCCACCCTGACCTCAGTCTTTTTCTATCCATTTAGCAAATACTGCAGCTTGCTCTGTTTTTAATGGGTGGGAATCAATGTGGCTTTTGAAAATGGGATTCTCTCTGCCTGCACAAACAAAATCAATGGTGTTATTGAGCATGTGCAGGGCTGTGTGAACTGGAGGGAGCCAGCAGGGTTTGTCGCTTCAGCGAGGCAGGGGCAAAGCCTGTAACTCATATGGGGACGATCACTCTTTTATTTCTCTGTCATTTTGGTAAGGGCTGACAAGCAGCTTGGTACTTTTTTAGGAAGTAGGGCCTAGGAAGTGTTTTTTCATAAGGTTGATAAGGTTTTTAAGGTGGTCAACATGAGGCTGTAAAAATGGGCTAAAACCAGACCAGTTTGAGTGCCCAGTAGCAAGTTTAAAGATCCCAGTAAAATGAGGTTTAATCTGAACTCTGCTCTGTTTCAGCACAACTTTACAGCTGGGTTTGCCCTATCTTTCAGGGCATTGTCACTGTGGCCTGGTCAGAGACCTTTGCTCTTAGAAGTGAGCTTCAGAGGGAGCTATAGCAGCAGGGATTTTTCTTCATTCAAGCTAAGCATTTGTATGCAAACAAACAATGGTGGGGAATTTACCTATTCCTGTTTATCTTTCATGGGGTAATGAGTTTACTAATGCTGAGCTGTTGTGGGAAACTTGACTGACAGAATTTGTCATGGCCTTGGGATATGGAGGGCAGAGCCGATTACAAATGGATGATGGTGTCTTTTGGTTTTGTTTGTTTGGGTTTTTTTTATTACTTCTTCAGGGCTGATCTTCAGTTTTTATATTAGCAGGGTTTTATGGCATGGTGTGGGAGGAATGAACTCTACTAGTATGTTCTCTTGGAGATGTCAGTGTCATCTGTCAGTTCATGAGGCTGTGGTAGGTGATTTGCTAGACTGTATGAAATGGTAGCATGCAGGATGTTATCAGTTCAAACTTAGCTGTGGAGGGTGTATCATGATCCATGAAAGGTCTTGGATCTGCTTCAAGAGCCTACCAGCTGCCTCTTCAGTCTGCATTGGTGAGACAAACAGCACACATGAAAAGGAAGCTTAAAATTAATTCCTTTCCAAGTCTTGGCCTCTCTGTAGTATCCCAAACAGCTTGTATATTTGTCTTCCAGGAGTTAGAGCAATATTACCAACTCTGTGAGACAAGACACCAGCAGTTTTCCAGCTGCAGCCAGTTTCAGACACCACTGATATGGGTCGAGTTGAAACTGATGACTTTAGTTGTATGTGAAAGACTCCAGAACCTTTTATCAACCTGCAGGGCCATTCAGTCATTTCACATAAAAGCACATGCCAACACTTGTTTTGAACATCTCTTTGTTAAGAGCACAGCAAGCCTGCTGTTTTGACTGAGAGCAGAATTTTCTGGCCATGCAACAGAATGAGTTTTCTAATGCTCCTGGTGGCTGAGGACCTCTAGGTCCTGAGAGGGGAAGAGTGGCAAGCAGGGACCTTTCCTCCAGTGACTGCACCACCAGAAGGTGTGCTTGTTCAGTGTCCTGCCTCTTCGTGACTAAACAAGAGTTTCTTTTAAAGTGCTGTCAGCTCTGAGGATAGAGTACTGATGGGGAAGACTTGTATTTCTAATGGCTTTGTGTCTCCGTAGCCAAGAGGAAAACTTAAACTGGTGTTTGCTTCCTTACATTGACTTCTGCTGGGCTGCCAACCCTGGGGTTTGTTGCACAACTCTTGGGTGAAATTTTCCAAGTTTGCTTTTCCTGACCCACTTCATACTTCTTGATTTCTAAGTGCTAAAAATCCTCATTGCCCCTGAATTGAATTTGTAAACGGGGGGAGCGCATTTCTAACGAAAAAGAAAACTAGCCTACTGTCTCCAATTTGAGTTTGGATTTCTTTATGGCCATCATTTTATTTTGTGATTGTGAGTGGTCTGGACAAATGAAAACAGTTTCAGTATCCTCCATTTGAAGAAGCTTATCCTTGCGTATGTTGTGAAGTATATAAGAGAGCTAGAAATGATAAAGGAATTGTTTCTCAGCACAGGGCATGGTACATATATATGTGTATGTGCTGTTGGACACCCTTTTTCATTATGTAGACACGGTTTTATCCATGCAAGAAGCTCGTGAGCATCAAATGTCCTTTAAAAGTAGCTAAAAATGTGTCTTCGTTGGCTTCTTTTCTTTCCGCAGAAAACAAAGGTCTTTTTAAAATTATTTTCAAATGTTTACAGCAGTGGGGCTTTCTGCAACTTGCAAATCAATGCAAGAAGCTTCCCTTGTCTGAAATGTGTTCAGCAAAGGGTCCAGTCAAAGACTAGTTCATTAACCACCTAATTTCCACATGTAATGTAATTTTTTAATCAATATAGTGTGGGGTTTTTATACGTGCTGGTGTGATGGTTAGATGTGCTTCAGCATGTGCCAGGATAGCACATGTTCCTCTTGCTTTTTGAAGTCCCCAGGACCAGTACGTCATTTCTTTTGTGTGGAGACACCTCTGTTAACTGTGAAGGCAGGAAACATCTTATGATGCTTTGATCCAGACCTTCTCTCCACTCCGGTGTCAGCCCTGTGTTCTGCTAGGAGGGCTGAACCTCTGCGGTGTTCGGTGGGACCTGGGCAGAGATTTCCAAATGTCCAAGCAGGAATTTTGTTCCCTGCTTGGTGCTTCTGTTGCCCCTGTGCCTCCCTTGTATATTGCTACAGGAATGGGTGAAAAGCATTGGTCAGACTGTGTGAAAAAAAACAACAACAGATCCTCCTCTATTTTGGGCTGGGATTTTTTTTTTTTTAAGGTTTTAGGTGGGATACTATAAAGATTTGGGTTGGAGCCTTGATGATTAGAAACTGAATGAAACCGGAAAGCTGACATTCTTAGAGGAATCCACATTAGAGAATTAAAAAAAGGAAAGTATTGACTGAAAGAACCATCAAATAATAATAGTATTTGGACTTCCCGGACGTGTTTTCATGTAGATAAGTGATCTCATTTAGGACTAATCAGAACATGATTTCCCCCCACAATTTTTTAGCGGAAAAAATCACTGACTTTTTTTTCCATTTTAATTGAATACTTGCCACTATGACATTTTGGTCTTGGTCTTTCTTGTAAGATTTTTGGTGGTTGAAAAAAATCTGTCCTATTTCAGCAATATTTTTGTTTTGCTTTTTTTTTTTTAACAAAGCAAACAAAAATTGTGTATCCCCTACTACTCTTGCGACTTTAAGCTCAAACGTTCTTTAACATTACTCCTTTTTTTAAGAAAATTTCAATCTTGTAGAAATAAGAGTAAAAATAAGAAGCTACAGTCTGAAATAGAATTGTTGCTCTTCAACTTTCCTAAGCTGTAAGGGAAAATAAATCACACAGTGATTTTAAAAATCAGCCCATGTGTGGGATATGCTACACTGAACATCTTTTTGGGAAAGAACGGGATTGCAGCCTTTGGGAACTGTGATTACTGTATGAGAAACTCAATTTATACCAAGTAAAGGATGTGGGAAGCACCAGCTTGGTACCATTGTGATGACTGCAAAGCAAAAATTTTTAAATATTTTAAATCCTGAAGCAAAACAAATGAACAAAAAAAGTGCAAAACCAAAACAAACAAAAAAACCCCCACCCCACAAATGAACAGAAAGCCCACAGCCTAAATAGGGATTTTCCACCATGTGGATAATTTACTGGAAACATTTGAAATCTGTTTGTTCTGGGAAGGTGCACAGCACAAGTCATTTCTTCTCCCTGGCGACCTAGTGAAGGGTTAAAAGTTTGAGCGAGAATTGATTCGGGGAGAGGGCTGCTGCCACAATGCTAAAGACTCATTTATTGGGAGAGCGCTACACTGCTTACTGTAATTGCAAGAAAATTAAAAGAAAGCAAATTAGCTGGGAGCTTTTCAGAACTCTTCCTCCTTTTGCTGACGTTAATGAGATTTTCCCCATGCCGAAGCGGCATTAATAACTTCCGCTGAGTGGCTGCTGTAAGCCCTCGCTTACAAAATGAAACAAACCTGGGGTGAGAGCGAGGGAAAGAAGGGTGCCAAGCACACGGGGTGGTGGGGAAGGGGATGAAGCCTGAAGGTAGGTTATGTTACGGTCCCACACTTCCATGTGTTGAGGTAGCTCCGTGGCCAGGCGTGTGCCGGTGCTCTGCGTGCGGATCGCCCGCTGCCACCCGTGATGCTTCAGCGGCGAAGCGATGCTTTCCCTGGCTGACAGTCTGCCGTGGGGAATCTTGTGTAGCAAAGGGGAAAATTGTCACAAGCTGTGTTCTTAGGACTGTGTTTATAGCCAGGGTATTTCCAGGAAGGTGAGTTTCCTAAACTGGGGTGGAGGTTGGAGCAGAAGGGGAAGGGCTTGATCAGGATCAGCTTCCTTAACAGGAATTCCTATCTTAAGCAAGAATCTACTGCTTTCCAGGAAACTGGGCTTTTCCACAGCTAGCAGAAGGGATGCTTCATAAACAGGGAAGGAGAAGACAGAAATTATCCGTGCATTTGGAGGCCCCTTTGTGGGGAAATGCCGAGTTGCAAGCGAGTTGCATTGCAGGGAAAGGCTTACAGCGAGGCAGGACCCCTTTTTGCTTCTCCAGTCTGTCCCGTGATAGAGGTGGCTGATAGGGCTGTGCTGAACGTGGTCCCTTTGGAAGTGAGGCACGGAGGAGTTGGGATCCCAAAGTGCTGCCAGGATGAGGGGGATGGTGAAAGTGGTGAGGCTGTAGATCTTCCTCACTTCGGGTGCAGCACGTTTCCTCTGAAGGGATGGAAAAAATACCTTTGTTTTTCTGAGAGCTTATGGATGCAAATGTTTGTTTATAGTGGGCATCTCTATAGCTGTGTACACACAAACCCGATGCATACATACACGAGTGCATGTTGAGTGGGAGTAATATTTTGTAATTTCTAAGGCACTCCTACATGAAGAAACGTGGGTGCCTAAGAAAACATAGCTGAAAGCAAAATCAACATGACCTAGTAAACAACAGCTCTCTAGCACATGTGTGCCTACTGTAAAGCCAATCCTGCCTGCACGGGCTGTGTCTGCTCCTCCGGATGGTGAGAAGTTGACATAATTTGAGCTGAGAGCTTTCTGTAATGTTTTAATGAATCCAGGTAATTGTTCCCCACATGCTCCCTGAAGTTTCTCCTGCATGTAATACCCCACTGTCCGAGTATAATACACTGACACCCGACAGCTACAACGTCTGCTCTGTGGGAATTGGAACCTGCTTGGTGCAGGGAAAGTGGAGATAGTTTTTGGCTGTAGCTGCTTGGTACAGGCACTTTCCCAGTGTTGTCCTGTGGGTGACAGCACAATTTGCAAGTTGTTAAAAGTTTAGGAGGATTCAGAACATCCTGCTCCAGCGGTTTCTAAATATTTCATGCCTGTCATCTAAAGCAGTTTCAGTGCTTCAAAACAGCAGGGGGAAAAAATTATGCATTGTATATTTATAATACATGATTGTTGATCTCTGCTTGACATTTATCTGTACTCTAGAGAAGAGGATGGATAACTCAGCTTGAGGTGGGGAAGGTAAATGTCATAACCAGGATGTCCTGTTACAGATGTGTATTAACCCTTTCAGTTAATTTTATTACTGTTTTAGTGGGCTTAATGAAGGGTCACATGATAAATCAGGCCTGTGCTTTTGTCCTGCTATGTACAAGGATGCGCCATGAAACTTGTTGTGTTCTGGGGACAGAGATGGGAACCATGAAATGACCCTCAGTGGGTGACAGCAGAGAACAAACTGCCCGTGCAGGAGCCCAAGAGGTGGTGGTTCTGTGGCACCCAGCAAGCAGCATGTCCTGGTGTGAGCCAGTCCACAGAGTAAATAAATTGGTGCCTGAGACCTGACAGCCATGTCTGGGGCATTTTGGAGGGTGGCTTTTTTGGATTAGGTCTTGTTCAGAGAGAACACTGTGATGATGTGAACACAGAACAAATGGGAGCACCTGGGAGGTTTGCCTTGAAAGAACCCAGACATGGGTTCTGAAACATGGATGTAGATCAACTCAGTATTGTTAGTTCCTTATGTTTATCAAGTCATATAATGATTTATTTATTTTTATTTTTACATCCAGCTATCTAGAAGAATCTGTTTTTTAGCTTTAAAATAGAGACAGGCATTTCTAGACCCTAGTGCTTACTGCAAGAAAGAGTTTGGAAAGAAGCTAAATTTTAAAAAGCTTGAAAACATTCTTAAAAAAAAATTTTAAAATCTCATGTGATATTGGAGGTTGGTGGGTAGCTTTTCATGTTATCCTTTCCTGCAGGAACAGCTGGAGTGGGAGAAGAATGTCTCCATGACTCTCCATGATACTGAAGTGAGGGGAACTGCTTTTGTCTTGATTTAAATCTTTGCATCTCCAGTGCAACAGCTGTGGAGTTATTTGTGGTTCAGGTTCACTGCAGTGACAGCTCTAGGAAAATCTGCTTCCAAAATTTCCCTGAATACTGACAAGGAGCTGCCAAGGAAGCCTAAGCTACGTTATTTATATTTTTTCTAGGTTTTTCTAATTTTTACAGCCTGCACTTTCCTGTCTGGGGCCAGCATTCTTTCTATACCTTTTTCTTTGAGCAGGCCCTGGGATATCCTCCATGCAAAGGGCTGTGGGGTGGTTGGTGTTAACGTGCAAGCCCTGGCCTTTGGGAGCAGAGAGCTGCCCCAGTGTCCATCCTCTCTCTGTGCACCCAGAGCCTTTCAGCCTCTTCGTACCTTAAGCATCCCATGGGGAAAGAAATTGGGAAGAACCAGGGGACAAAGTGATGATCCCTGTGCCAGGAACTCCTCACGATGGGCAGCCAGTTGCAAGACAAAACCTTGGGAATGGGAGGGAAGTGTGAGGTCATTCCCATTCTGATCTTTCCCTCAAACCTCCTTGTTTTCAAATGTCAAATAACAAACCCTCCACTGCCTCCCTGCACGCTCCCCTCCCAAACCCGACTCATCCCCAGTGCTTGCTGCTTCTCCCAGAAATTTATCTGTACTAAGAAGGTGATGAAGAGATCAAAGCAATAAAACTCCAAACCCAGGGGTACTCAGGAGGGACAGCAAGTGAAAAACCACCCTGCGGGGGGCAAACTGGCTGAGAAGAAGGGGTTTGGGTGAATGCAGTGTTATTTTATCTGTGGGCTGGCCATGCTAAGCAACACATGGCTTGAAACCGAGGAGAGAAAAACATAACAGGGTGTTGTAGCTTTGAGGAGTGTCTTTGCTGTGTAGAGAGCTGCAGCTAGCCACTGGAAATCCTAGAGAGGGAGAGGCTGGATTATCATCACCAGGGGGATGAAGAGATGACCAGTGAGTTAATAAACACGTAAAAAATCCCACTAGTCCCTGAAGTGTGACAGGTAACTAGAGCTGTCAGTGCTCTGCTGGAGATTAATTTGCTGTAAATAAAAAGAATCTGTTTGTGAAGAAAATGTTCGGTTTGACACTTGGAGAAAATATCCTCCAGTTAGACCTGTCTTTTTTTCCTTCCCTCCTTCCCTCCTTCCCTCCTTCCCTCCTTCCCTCCTTCCCTCCTTCCCTCCTTCCCTCCTTCCCTCCTTCCCTCCCTCCCTTCCCATTGGAAAAGTGCATTTCTACATCTAAGATTTGGGTCTGGTTTGTACCTTCCTTAAATAATAATATGAAATAGAAGTCTGATAAGATTTCTATAGGATTTAGAAGATCAACACCCCCCCAGATGAGGGGATCTCTATAAAACCATGTGTTATGGCCAGGTATTTTTAACTGTCTCAACATATAATTATTAAAGGATGCTGGTAGTTCAGTCTTAAAAGTTATCCCACCTTGTTCTAACTGCCTGGCTAGTTCTCTGTTTTAAGAATCTAAATGCATAAACATATAGTTTAAATATCTCATTTTACGTATGCATTAAATACCTTAAATATTTAGAGAATTTAGGGTTTTTTTCTTTTCTTCATTTGAGGATCAATCTGAAAAACAGCAACCATATGCCATTGATTTTTTTTTTTGGTCTATGTATGTGCGCAATTAATAATTTGTATTCTCTGAATTATTTCTAGTATGTTGCAATGATGCAAATTACAAAGCAAACCAAGTTCATATTAAACTGTAGGAAATGTGCAGGTATAGTACAGGTGTTTGCCAAATGAAGAATAAAGTGAAACTGAATTTTGAAAATTCCCAGAGCATTTTAGAGTTAATGCTGAAAAGTTAAACAACAGAAAAGAGCATATTTGCACCAGAGAGGAGGGTAGTTCCCTTTGACTTGTATCTCCATTGGCTCTGCTGAAGGCAGCATGGCTGTGGAAAATAAAAATCCACATTAAATTTGGATTAGGCTCCCTCTGGTTTCGGGGCAAGCCTTTCTGTATCTTCAGTCTTATTCCATTAATAGTGGAATAAAGGTGATTCCATTAATAGTGGAATAAAGGTGAAGTTGCATGCTGCCAAGCTGAAGGTCTCGTGCTCTTTATTCTTGTGGGGTTTTTTCCTTTTTTTTTTTTTTTTCTTTTTCCCTTTAGTTCACATTTCTGGCTCAAGAAGGGGAAAAACTTAAGAGTGCAGCCCGCCATGGCTGGAGGAGCTGCCTGCAGTGATGGGACATGAAACACTGCATGGTTTCATGAGTTTTCACTTTTTTTGGCCAGTGGGCAGCGAGGGCTGCCTGTTGCATTTGGAATGAGCACTCAGCCTCCATGGCACCTCCTTGGCTTCCTCAGCTCCATCCATTGCATTGTGATCTGTCGGGGTCCAGGGTGAAGGCTGGGGCTAACACAGACCTGGACTGCAGAGGTGACAGATAAGTTACCTGCCACTTTATCTGCTCCCATCCTGTGTGAATAAAATAGCTAGTGACAGTGAATGCCTGGTGTGCACCAGTGTTAGAAGAAGGTGGGCATGCTGTGATCAGCTGCTTCCTTGGTGACACACTGTGGGGGTCTGGTGGCCCAGCTCCTGTGAAGCCCTGAGTAAGATGCCCACCCCGGAGCAGGAAGAGTTCATAAGTAGCTGCTAGGCTCAAATTTAATATCTGTACTGGCAGGAAGCTGAGGAAAAAGGAGGTGAGCATAGGATGCAAGAGCTAATCCTGCAGATTACCTCTGCCCTTGAGTTTTGTCCATCAGATAGACAAAGGAAGTAATACAGACACTCCAAGTTTATTCAGAAGTTGTCAGTCTGGAAAGGGCTCTGCCTAAATCGAAAATAGCTTCCTTTTGCAGAAGAGGCTTCCTTACTTGTTCCTTATGTATTTATATCTGATCTGGGCTGGCTCGATGGACAAAATGTTCTGTACTTGTTTCCTCTTCTTTTTTCGGAAGAAGGCAGCTGTGGAGTAGAGGAGAACTGCACCAGGGCTGCCTGCTCTGCGCAGACTGGGGACAAACACCCTGTTTCTAGGGCAAGCACTGGCACCTGGCAAGCACTTTTTGTCTGTACCTTTGTAGCTGCAACAGGAGAGCTTTGCTGCCCTATGAAAAGGGCTGTTCCACTGTTTCCTAAGCTGTCCCTCTTCTTCTCTAAGCTTTTTGCTTTCATTAAGCAGAGACCATCGGGCTCCACTGTGGTGGAAACGAGGGCAGAGGTGAAGGGTGGTAAGGAAGGCCAGCATGAAGTAACCCTGCAGGACTTCAGGAGAACATATGAAAATCTCCCCCTGACTTTTATCAATTAAAGAGAGAACGGGGATGGTATAGGCATTGCAATTAAAAAAAGTAATAGAGTCTGATTTACATTTCAGAATGTATTAGCTTGGTTTTAATTGGAAAATAATTTGAATTGCAAGTGAAATAATTAGATTAGAAAGCCACTCAGCAATTTACTCCTCATATTCCCTAGAACCAGACTCTTGGTTCAAAGAGTAATTGTGAACATTATGGGAGCTGCCTGTGTTTTCCCTCTTTTGCCCTCCCCTTCCACTCCTCTCCTAACGAATTGCATTGTGGAAGTAGAGGCACATCTTCATTAACAGCCACATTTTATGTCTGAGCTCTCAGTTGGTCACAGGAGCTTTTTTGAGGTATGAAATTTGTGAGGACTTGTGAGAAAAGAGTAAAGGGAGTTATTCTGGATTCCTCCAAGCCATTCATTCCAAGTCTAGGCTGTAAAAGAAAAATAATTGTCACGTCCACCTTCGTATCCTTTCTTGAAATGGTCAGGGGCATTCTGGAATTGTTAAATGGAAGAAAAGCAGTGCCAGAGGTATGCAGTGCTTGTAATGAATATATTATTTATCCAGAGACATAGGTGTATCACTGGTGCTCTATCTACAAAAGGCAGAGCACGTTTCCAAGCACCTTGCAGCCCAAGAGCCCTAGTTCTGCAGGCTTGTATGTGTGAGCAAGCCCAGACAGCCTTTCCCTCCTCCTTGCTCCGGGGTGAGCACTCAGGGACAGGAACAAAGCCAGGCTGCAACCGGGGCTCCTGCCCCTGATGAGCACAGGACTTGCTTTTGTAGTTATTGGATGTCACTAATGCTTTCACGAGGGTGAATCTTTGTATTTGAACTGAAAATTTTTTCCATCCCTGTCGCGGAGAAGTACACAAGGGAATCATATTTGGGGAACTTGCCTATCGTGGTTTATTAATGTTATAAATCATTGTTTACTGGCTCGTAAAAACAATCTGTCATGAATTACAAACCTTGAAAAAAAATCCTCACAGATGTGAGACATAAACCAATGCATTACTGCTGCTTTTTCTCCTTTCTTCTCTGATAAACCCCAGCAACTCCACCGTCAACTTATGGTTAATTCTAATTATTTATTTACACATAAAGCCCTTGCCTTCTCTTTCAGGTCAGGAATGCTTCTTTTACTTGAGGGGTAACTTAAAACCAATTTCATTAGGCATGAAGAGTAATTGGACATCATTTTGAGAAGCAATCCCTCTCCATAATCCATCACTCTTGTCATGCCAGCTTGCTTCTGAGGCAGGGCAGTATTTGCTCCTCTCTGGTAGTCTGAGGCTGTTGTTTCCCCAAGGTAGAGGCCCCTTTTCCATGCTGGCTTTTCCAGTCTCTGTTTATTTCCTTAATGACTAAAGCAAAAGCAGATATTGTTAGGTAAGTGGCTATAAGTGATTCTGCTGGCTCTGGGTAAAGGCATGTGATAAATTTTCAGGAAAGAATTTGTTGCCAGGATAGCTTCTGGAGCCAAAATATTGGTGCCATTCTGAGCAGGAAGAGTGCAAGATACCAGGTGGGGTGCTGCCCTGTGGGGTTGCAGCCTTTCTTCTGGTGGGCTCTCCTCCTGCAGTGGTGGGGCAAGGGGTGGTTCGATGCTCTGGGCCCTGCCATCTTCACCGAAACCATCGTCTGCCCCACATTCTTCTGCTGTTTACAGAGCCTGTTCAGTATGTGCAATCCCATCTCATCATTCTTGCAGGGTTTTTTTGTTGGTTTTTTTTTTTGAGCAACCTTAACTTTCAAATGCTGACATTGTATGAGGAATCCTCTGGGTTTGATGTTGGGACTTCATATATCTGTATTCCGCAATGGACAGCTTGTCTGCATAGCAGGGACATGGTTGGAGCACATGCCATGGGGTATGAGGACACCTGCAGGACCTCCTCTGAGTTAGACAGAGCTGAAGGAGGTCCCAGCAAAGGGCAGCAGCTGTGGCACTGTGACATGAGCCTGGGGTTCCCTTGGCAGGAGCTGTTCCTCCTGCCTCTCCTGGCATCAGCACCACAACCTAAACCTCTAAATGCCTCATGTGAGGCAGCGATTTGAATTCCCAAGCTCACAGGCTGCAGATTCCTCCATCTTAAAGAGCTATTCTTCCATCTGTAAGCTGGCTACTTGTCTGATTTTTAAATCAGGTTTTTCTATTGAAAATAGAGACCAAAGGGAAGGGCCCCTGTGGCATGACCCTCACCTCTTGCAGCAGTGTGTGGGCTTGGTAGTTCCCATTAGTCCCTATCCACTCCAAGCAGATTTAACTTCCATTTTTAAATGGCAGCATTTGAAAGGCATATAGGGTTGAGCTAACCATGTAAGTAATTAGGCTAGGAATGCAAGCAGAGGGGGCCATCAGCACTCATTATTTAAGAGCCAGCTTCATTATTTTTACTGCTTGGATGCTTATCTTAACATCAGCAGCTGCTTTCATTTAAAGGGACTTTGCCTTGCAGACTTGGTTCCTTGCTAGGCTCTTCTGGAAGGATGCTCAGAGATTGCACAGCTTCCTCAGAGGGGTGAAACTAAAATAACTTGCTCCAAAAAGGGACCTTCCTGGTGCTGGCAATCCTGGAGTACTTACACCCTGTGCAGTCTTTGCAGGGATTCCTGCCCCCATCCCTGGAACAGTGCTGCCACCACAGTAAAAGCAAGATGCTCTTTGACAGTGCATGGTGTATCTTTGTATTAGGTCTGAGCACGAAAAACTTTAAAAAATTAGAAGACTATGAGGTCGATGGGTGTCAAATCACACAGTAGCAATCTGTGCCCCAAAGCACTTGCAGTTAAATGACCCCCACCTTGGCTCCAAGCTTTTGTTGAATCCAACTCATTATAAAGGGACCTGACAAAAGTGCACAATCCAAGGTGAGCCTGAGTGCAGTGGTGACTTTTATTCTGACTCCTTTTATTAAATATGTATATGCCCAAGGCTGTATTTTGTTGGGAGATTTGCGAAGGAGTGTGTAGCACAATACTGTATACCAAGTGGTGGTACTGCTGTGCTGCTGTGTCCCCTCCCTGAGCCCTTTCATTCTCTCTGCTGCTTTTTACCTTTATTATATGTGTGGTGGACACCCAGACTCTGCTTCTGTAAATAACCCTTAGGTGGGGGCAGGCTACATGGAAAAAGGGGTAAACTTTCAGTCTTCAGTAGCAAAGATGAGTCTGAGATGCTGAACCCCTTTGTGAGGGGCTTTGAGATGTATCAGCAGGTGTGCTGCTCTAGAGCTCTTCAGTGCTACCCAAAACTGCCTGGAAATTTGAAGGCACCTCACAGGAGATGGACCAGTCATTCTCTTGGCAAAACACTGGGCACTGAGCAGTGTATTTCTCCAGGCACCTGAGGAGAGGAGAGGGAGAGGGGAGAGGAAAGGAAGGGAGGGGAGAGTGCTATCTTCTGCCTTTGCAGTTTCCCACAGCTTGGGTCTTTCTTGCAAATTTGTGCCCAGCCCGGCAGAGTTAAATGCTGCCACTGCCGCCTTTGCGTGCAGGGCTGCTTTGTTGCCATGTCAACTGTGCATGTCATTTGTTTACATTTGATTTGGCAGAACATTTCATGATAAGAACCAAGGCCTCTGGCGACTTTGAACTGGGGGGGGGTGGCCGGGCAGGGGCATGGTGGGATGGGGAGAGACGGAGAGGGTCTGCACCCACTTTCTGCTGGTTGCCCTCCAAATGAGTGGGTGAAGCTGCCTGAGGCCTCATCTTGATAGTTAAGTTTCCAGGAAAGTAGGAGCAGAGAAAATAGGTGTTAATTCTCTTATTAATATCAAAACCATCATGCATTAAATCTCAGGTGGCTTCTTGTAGTTTGACCTATGGAGTGTGAAGGTTATTTCCACAGCCTGTTGTGGCCAAGGTTGCTGCAGATAGGAAATTTCTGTGGTCCTACCACGTTCCCAACAACCAGACCTGGATTGTTTCCACTTGTTAGTCAGTGATGGGAGGAGATGAATCTTTACAAGCAAAGACCCATAATTCAAGGCAAATCTGTGACAGACTTTCCTGAGGACTTTCCCCAAGTAAAAAGCATACCAGGGTTTGGCCTCAAGCCAAGGAGAAAATACGTCTTAGAGAAAATCTACGAAGACTGAACTACAACAAAACTAATTTTTCAAAATTGCTTCAGTGACAATGGATTTTTTTTTTTTTTTTTTTTTTTCATAAGTACGAGCAAGTTGGGAATAGGTTGATAAAGCATAGGAGATTTTCTCACAAGTCCTTCTGACTGTTTGCCAGGGACGTTTTCTTCCCATCGTTGTTACTTGATCGGGAGTGGTAAATTCACCGGTTCCTTTTCTTTGCTGTTCTCTTACCTTCTGGACGTGAAACACTTTGCATGTGGTGTTGCTAGAAAACACATTGAGGTTTCAAATGCTGGGAAATTGGGGAGGTGAAGCAAGTCCCCCCTCCTTAAAAGACAGAGATTAATTTATTGTGCGTTATTATGAAAAGCAAAGCTCATCTCCCTGGCAGCTCCACAGGTGAGATCAGGGGGCAGTGTAAAGTCCATGATCATTTAGGAGGTGCATGTCCCTGCCAACCCCTCCTCAGTGCCCAGGGAGTCACAGTGACCACAGTGAGAAGTTGGCTGCTGGGGGGGGATGCTTCTGCTTTCATGTAAGAGAAAATACCCTTTATCTGTGAGTAATGTCCAAACCACTGAGCTCTACCTGAAGGACCACACTGCCAGGAGCCTAAGAGAAATGAGTTGTGGGCTGGCAGTATATTCCCCCACTTTCTTCCCCATTGCTTCGCTCATTGCTCTGGCTTGATTTTTACATAGCTGTGTGTGATAGCTCAGTCCTGAATCACCAAGGCAGCAGTTGTCTTCTTGAGGCATGCTCAGATACCTGTCCTTTGGTGACAGTGGCTGCCTGGACAGTGCTGCCTCCCTCTCCTCATCTTATTGCCCTTGTGCATGGGAGCTGGTTCACCCCCACATGACCCAGGGTGTTTGTACCAGCTTGTCCTAAGGCAAAGCTCAAGGGTGGGACTTAGGGCTTGGGGCAGAGACTTGTCAAACCAGAAGTGCCACCAAGAGGAGATGTACTTGAAGACCACAGCCTCCCCAACAGCCAAGACAAGCTAGGAGTGAGCTTCCCTGTGCCTTCTGTGTAGGTGGGACTTCAGCTCTGCAGATGGTGCATGTTGTTGGCCTAGAGCTTTACAGGAGTTGCCCATATTGCCACCTGTTTTGTTGCTCGTGCCCATTAATTTGGGATATCTCCCTCTGATGAATGGTTAGGCTCATGCCAGGGAGGTAGACAGAGAAGATGGGCAGTGTGTAGTAGCACGGCTGGTGTTGAAGCAGGGGTGAAATCATAGAATCATACAATGGTTTGGGTTGGAAGGACCCTTCAAGATCATCTAGTCCAACCCCCCTGCCCTGGGCAGGGACACTTTCCACTGCTACAACTTTCCACATGTTGCTCAAAGCTCCATTCCAACCTGGCCTTGAACACTTCCAGAGGTGCATCAACAGCTTCTCTGGACAGCCTTTTCCAGAAATGCCCATTCCCCTTTCTCCTTTCACTCTTGTATGACCTGGAGACATCATATTAGGTAACAGGCTCAGCCAGCCTCATGGTTGCCTTGGTTTTTGGCTTCTCTAGAGCTGTGCATCTGTGATACCAAAAGTGAGTGTTTTTATAAGGGGGGGGCAGCTCCTGGGTGTTGAACCATTTTTGAACCTCATTCATGCAGGCCTTGAAACAAACCACAGGAAGATAAAGCCCCTCAGACAGTACTGAGATACAGGGGACTTCATCTAGTTCCTAACCTGCGTAGAGGTTTTTAATAGGGCACTAATAATCACAGGGTGTGCTCCAGTTCTTCTTAATTTTCTACTTAAGGGAAAGACCAGGTGCTTTCCTCAGAACATGAGATTCTTTAATTTTAGACTTGAGGTCTGGCACCCTTTGTGGAAGCCAGCTGTCATCTCGTTTTCCTAGCACTGCTTTAATTCTTCTGCATTGAAGACAGCTCTTTTTCTGTGTAGGATTCTTCTCATCCTTTTCTCAGTTATATAAAGATGGAAGAGCACTAAAAGAGTGGCCAACTGAAATTAAAAAAACCCGAACGAAACCAAAACATTGCTGATGCCCTTTCTGCTGTGCTGCTGTATGCCAGATGTCTGCCTATGGTTATTTCAAAATAACAGCACTGCCAGGCAGCAGGTGGGGGTCTAAAGTGTGACCTGTTATAAAGAGCAGTATATGAGATAATATTACAAAGTACAGTTAAGAGCAAAGTAATGTATCTTGGGCTTGAATCAAAGATCACCAAAGATAGGATGTTGCTTTGTAGAGTTCAGTTGTTACATTGTTTTCTAGACTTCTTCTATCCCTCCTTTACAAGTTGGTGTTTGCTTAACATTTAAAACCAAATTTGTGGAGGACGCATGCAGAGATAAACTTTTAAAATACAGGCCAGTAACTTTCTTGGAGGAAAAGTTGAGGTTGCCTACATTCCTTCTGGATATCACCTTTTCCCTTGTTTAATCCAGAAGGAAGCCCTATTCCTTCCTCCAGGCTGTCTGCCTAAGCAGCGTCAGCTGGAAGAGGCACTGGTGGGGGATGCAAGGTGCTTCTGCTCAATCTTAGGCTTTAATTTTATCCTGAATTCCAGCTCCTTGGAGACTCATGATTACTATGCTAAGAGCAGGGACATGTTGTTTCTGTATTTATTGGGCAAGGCAGATGCCCTCATTCCTTTGTCACTTCTAGCAGATGAGATTTCCAGATGGGAACCTGATTTCCAAATAGTTTTTCAACAAAAATGACATTCCTTGGACTGCTTGTTCTCCAAAAGTGCTCCAAGTGGCCTTAATGCGTTCTCAGCTGTCTTTTGCAGCCGAGAAGTATTTCTGAATGCAAGGTCACCACTTGTAGTGATATGTATTACTAATAAACTTGGCACTTGTGTCTAAAGATGGTCTTGTGGCTAACACACAAGGTTAGGACAAAGGAAGTTGGTTTTTGTTTGCTTCTGTGAACTTGCTGCAATGATTTTTCTGCTACATCTCTTAGTTCTCTCAGGTATCAAGTGGGATTAATAAATTGTGCTTGCCTTACCTGGGTGTATTAAAGTTTCTGAAAGTCCATCAGCCATCTTTATGGAAATACAAAGTGTTTGGGGCTTTCTAATACCACACAAACCCTAATGGCAGACCCACAGGCTGGAGCCAAATGGAAGGTCATTCTGCTTGCAGGCAAGTAGTCCGTATCAGCAGCTCTTGTGAACATTCTTGACCTAGACCCTGCTCCAAGGGGCCAGACAGCATGTGCATCAAGATACAGTTTTCATTCTGTTAGGCATCTCTTAAAAACACTGGGTAGAAATACTTCTTCCCCTCGTCAGCCTCATACCTGGGGACCTGTTGATTGCCAGCAGCAATTAATGCAGTGCAGTCAGCAGTGCTTGGGAAGGAATGGAAGTGATTGACTTTCAAATTCAAGTCTGTTGTTTGCAGGACTGTGCTTAGGGGAAAAGCAGTAAAAAGGTTTCTGTCTAGAAACTAACCGTATCTGATGTGGAATTACAAAGAAACAATGAACAGGCAAGTTGACAGTACTGTTTTGGTTTTTTTTTTTTTTTTTTTTACTGAGCAGAGTTGCACTTTCAAGTCTGTTTTAGAAGTAGGTTTTGCAAGGCAGAGCCTTAGACACTTAGGAGGGCAATCCTCTCAGTCCCAAAAAGAACATTGCAGCCTCTAATTAAGCAGAGTATTAACTACCTTATCTCCTTGATGAAACTGTGGTAAACTCTGCTCTGACAGAAGTACACACAAGGCTTTCTCCCAGGAAATCTGGAAGTTAAGACATGCTTTCTCTATCATCTATGTGATTTATTTTAACCCCTGGCTATTCCTCTGGAGCTGTGCTAAGTGCAGCTGTCTCTGCGTTCAGCCCTATTTGCATAGAGCTCTATTTGCATGTTTGCTTGTGCTGGCGTACAATATTAATAAGATATTAAAAGAGAGCAGGGGAAGGGGGAGGGGCAAGATTTCAGTCTTCTCTAAGCAGGACTGGGTAAATAAATTTCCTTTTATCCAGAGTTACTGACTAATATGTTAACTGGCCTCGAACTGGGATTTTGCTTGCCCTGGGAATAGTGTCTGCAGCAAGAGGCATTGCTGCCTGCTTTGTCTTCCGCGCCTCCAGAGACATGAGTGGGTTTGTCCACCTTCAGCTGGAAGCTGCAAGGCTGTTCATGCAAGGAAATCTCTCTGGTTATAGCCGTGCATGTCTGGAAATAAATGCAGCCCGGTGGAAAGCTACAGCATGGGAATGGATGAGAGAGAAAAAGGGGAAGGAGAAGAGACGTAAAAAAGGGTCTGATGTCCCTCAGGGAGGAGAGCTGGGGCTGCCTGCCACCATTCAGTGTGGTGGCCATGCTCAGTGTCCGGAGCTGTGCTCACCCCAGGGTTATCCTGGGCAGGCTAGCCCTGCCTCAGGCACAGGGCTCAGCATCAGCACGTTCTAAGTGAGGTAATGGTGCTATCCCATGATGTCACACTGCTCTCTTGGGGGACCTGTGAGTTGGCTGTGTGGTGAGGGGACAGTGAGCAGGAGAAGGGATGGGTTCCTGGTCTGCCAGATTCCCAAGAAGCAGGAAAGAGAAGCACATTGCTGTGGCCAGGAGAGCAGGGGTTGGCTGTTCTGCATGTAGCTAGCTCTCAGGTATGATAATCTGATGGAACAAGGTGATCTTTAAGGTTCCTTGCAACACACACCATTATGATTGCAGGACCCTTGGAGCCCAAATAGTAATGGTTGCTGTGGGGTGAGCTGATTGGCATAATCTCCAGGGAGGAGTTGCCTTCACTCCACAGGGAAAGGAGTACTTCTGGAGTTTGCACACCTGGTACCTTTTTATCAACAGCCCAGAAAAGTCTGAAGAAGAAGGGGAGCTGTTCTAGAAAGATCTGTTTATGATCAGGGTTTTAATAGGTTGCTCTGTCCCAGATATATGGGGGAGTACAGGAGGACCAGGGCTTCACCAGGAATCCTGTGTCCAGGAAAGAGGTACCTTAGCCCCAAGCAGGTTTGCATTGCCTGTCCCTGGATATGGTGGGCTAGATCTGAGCTCACCAGTGTGTAATTACCTCCCGTGATAATTCTGAGTCAGCTTTTCTTGGGGTGACAAAACAGCTGAACCTTTTCCCAAAGTCCTGAAGTTTTAACTTGCAATGGAAAAATAAGTAAGGTGAAGGTCAGGGTGCCATGCTCCTGTCTCTGTGCTCAGCTCTTGCTGTAGGTGTTTTGGTGGTAGCCTGGTAATCCCACAATTCACGTGGGGGAACAGTTTGATCTTTCTGTGAGGATGGTGCCACACTATGGGGGAAGCTCTTTTTTTTTTAAAATCAGTGCAGAAGCCGTAAGGGGAAAAACAAGTCTGCAACATCACTTGGCAACACAATTATTATAATAGGGTTTGCTTCTTCCTACACTGCCCAACTGAATTATTTTTTCCATATGGTGGAGCTACTCTGTTTTTAACTGATTCTTCCTGCCCCTTCACCAGATGGCTGTTTTTATGCAGGACTTCACAGCTCTTGTGCATTGTGCCTTGCTAAGCTGAGAGCAGAGACAGGCTATACAGGTGAAAGTAGGCTCAGGAGAGATGCTGCTAGCCCAGGTCATGGGTGAGCGAACGTATCTGGAGCTGGACATTTAGGCATCATCATTAAGATGAGTATCTAGATGTTGTCTAACATGATAACTCAAAGCTAGCATCCTCTTTATTTCTTGTGGCTATGGGATTTTGATGAGGGCGCGGGGTGGAAGGAGCTCTAATGCACTGCACAATGTTGTCTCCTGGTTTGCCAGCTCACTTCAGGCCTGGCCTGTAACAGCTGTCATGCTTAGGTGTTAAGCACACTCTGCTAATACATTGCAATCCTCTCTGTCTTCCTGCTATTTTTGTCATCCCAGGGCAGAGCATCCACCTGTAAGCTGCTTGTTGCTCTCCAGCTGCCGGGGGATCTTTGTCCTGCACCACAGTGTGCCTCTGCTTTGAGGTGCAACCTTGTGATGTTTAGAGCACAGGGAATATGAAGCCACAAACAAACCAAAACAAAATTTTAAAAACCCTGCAGAAAATAAAAGGGACATACAGAAATTACAATAGTAGGTGCAGAGTGTTTAGAAAAAAATAACCACTTCCATATTCCCCAGGAAAAAAATATCCCACCTGGGTTGTGGGTAGCCAGGAGCTCCACATCTGTATTCAAGGACCTTCCTCAGTTGCTTTTAGTCTGCTTTTCTAAGGAAATTGCTTGCGTGTGATCACACTGCCATTGTGTTCCCTGTAAGTTTTGAATCCAGTGGACAAATTCAAGCAAATTTGATGCGGGGGGAGAAGTCTCAGTGGTATTGAGTTCTACATGTTTCATGAAAATAGGCAGCTGGGCAGAGACCCTGTTAATGCATGCCCCGGGGGAAGGGCTGCAGTGTCAGCTTACCAGTTAATATATACTGTTGGAGGAGTGTCTCTGTACATACAGGAGCTCAGTTCTGAGACCCCTCTGTAGGAAACAGAAGAAGTCTTTCTCTGGCCTTTTTTAAATTTTCCTTTTTCCTTTGGTGAGACTTGAAAATAAAAATAACACTTTTCATCTTCAAAGGGCTTTACAAGCATCCACTAATTAATCCTTCCCTCATCTAGTTTGCTGCTTTAAGGAAGAGTGGAAAAGCAGGGATTTTTCTGAAAGTGAGTGAAATGGATCCTTAGAGGGCCTGTCTCAATCCTGGAGGGTCTGTGGCTGCTGCTCCACTCCAGAGCATGTGGCTGTGTACCATGCTGCTTGTTGTTTGTTCTTTGTTTCTGTAGCAAATAAATAAACAATGGAATTCAAAGAAACAACCAAGAGATGTTCCTCAGCACATATGGCCCAGTTTATGGGTAAACCCTCAATCTCAAAAAGCTGTAAATTGGCTTAATTGGGAGGAGAGAGAAATCACGTAATTAAATTTTAGATCTTTGAAGCTGATCACTCGAGATTCTCACATTTTCTCAGAAATTACCTTGAAAATACACTGTTGGCTTCAATCAAATGAGCTCTGGCTACTCTTTCCCAGACAGATCCAGGTTTTGCACCAATGACAGTTCAAATTTCTGGTCAGGAGACACCTCTGTCTCGGCTGTGTGCAGGATGGGCATCAGTGCAAAAAAAGCAGTGTTCCTGGTGTGTTTTCCCTTGATCTCAGCCACCAGGCAGGTCTGGGGGAAGTGCCACGGTCACGTCTAGTCACAGGGATGCGGTGTGGAGCACCACAAGGGTTCAATAATGACCGCATTGAGCAGGTTTCTTTCTCAAGAAAAATTCTGTGTTTTAATTTTGCCTTGAAGCTACTCCCACAGGCTTTTGTAGGGTGATTCTCTCTTCATTAGCATTCAATGGGTGTGAACTTTCCTGGCGTGCAAAACAGGATATGCACACAACTTTGTATCACTGTGTGACTTTTGTCGTGCAAGTTTCTACTCCTGTCAGCATTTTTTTTTTTCTATTCCTCTTTACATCAGCATGGCGTTCTAGTGCAGATATGGGTACAATTAGAAAATATTGATTTTAGTATTGTTAGAGCATGAGTTAATTATAATTTCTGGTGGGGTAGAAAAAAGCAAGAACAGAATTTAGTTCTCAGATTGAGGGCTTAGAGTATTTCTTGCTACTGTTGCTGCAGCAGCAGTTCTCCTTATTTTATACATATTTAGTGTTATTCTGCAACTGAAAAGCTTGGATCCAGAAATACTGCAGAAGGAAGAAATGGTGATTATAGAGTGCAGGTTCTCAAAGGAAATTATTTTAAGTTTCCCCAAAGCAAAAATAGTAAACAACAACAAAAAAAAAGACCCTCAGGCTTCCCTGCATCAGAAACATGATGCCATACTTTGAGTAGAAGCATACTGAGTTCCCTGCAAATTCATTGTCTTCAAATCATTGCTTTGTGCTTCCCCTGCCCATCTCTGCATAACTGTAATTTGCCTGCCCTTGTCTGCATGCATAAATGTGCAGGAAATGAGTCCAG
The DNA here is from genome assembly GCA_038090715.1 of Florisuga fusca. Lineage (NCBI taxonomy): Eukaryota > Metazoa > Chordata > Aves > Apodiformes > Trochilidae > Florisuga > Florisuga fusca. The sequence continues at coordinate 53,033,570 of JAAWXA010000005.1, read as the reverse complement.
AGTGACTCTTGAAGCCTTGATTGGGTTTGCTGGATGGGTAGATAGGAAAAAAAATGTAAAAAATAAACGAAAAAAAAAAAAAAAAAAAAAAAAAAAAAAAAGCCATTCTTCCTTTAAACTGAGAAATTCAGATCAGGCATCAGGGCGATGCAGTAAACAAGGAGCCTGGCGATGCTGTTTTTAGACACCGTTCAGAGTAGGATTGCACTTTAGGAGGTGCTAAGTATGTTCAGCAATATTGACATTTTGTTTCAGTCGGAAGAAGATCCAAAAGCAAATCTGAGCCCTTGGTGAATGGAAACTGATCTTCCCTTGCATGCCCCTACCTTGCTTCTCTGTCTCACATGTCAACTCTAAAGACCTGCATCCCTCCATCCCACCTCAAACTCCCGTGGGTGGTGGCAGCTTCCCATGTCAGGTGAAGGAAATGCAGGAAAGCCCTCAAGCTGCCTTCTCCTGGCTATGGCACTCCACAGGGATCACAGAGCTTGTGCCATTTAATCCTTCAGCCGCTGTGGCATGCTGTGGGGCGGTACCAAGGAGTGTAAACAAAATACATAATTAATAAAGCAGAAGTGGTTTGTGTTTGGTGCTTGGCGATGGGTGGGACGTGAGGAGAAGTGGCGGGGTAATTATAGATGTGAAAAATGAAGCAGGAACGTGCAGTAACCTTTCTAGGTTAGCTGTCCCTGTGATCGATGGCCTACATTGTTTTCTCACTAACCTTTTGGTGAACCTCCCCTTAGAATAACAGGGGAAATACAGTTATTCCCTTCCTCGTCTTGTTTGTTGGTAAAGCATTCGTGTGCTGCCTTATTACTGCACCCTAAATATTGTGTTGGTAGTAAATCGTGTGGTGGGTGATGAGCTGCACCCCATGCATGGGCCCTTCTGTCTCCCCCCAGCCCACCTGGAGGCCACCTGCTGACTCTGTCATGGTCCTGATTAAATAAAAAAAGACCACTTTTCCCAACTAAAATAGGTGTTGGGGGAGCTGCTGGGACAGAGGTGTAGCCAGGGGTGTAGTGAAGGAGGTGATGAAATCAAAGATGTACCCTGAGGTCTTTCATGGAGGGATTAGGAGGCTCCAAGACTTTGGGGTGATAAATTCCTGGGCTTACCACTGGTGGCACAGGCCTGGGTGAAAGTGTCTTTCAGGGGAGGTGTTGGTCTATTTGCATCCCCTGCTACGTGAATGTACTCTGGCTTTACCTGTCAAAGCCAAACTTAACCTGTTTTCAGTAATTTCAAACACAAACATCAAGGGATGCTGCTTCTGAGAACCACAACCAAGTTTAAGAACCCCAAACTCCTCCCTCAGGAGGAAGATGGTTTAGTTCAGGCATTTCAGGGGTAAGCATATGATATACGTCAGATAAGATTGCAACATGTAAAAAAATGTAAAGAATGTCAGGAAGTGTTCTTGAACTCTACAGTTGACTTAGCAGAGGGCTAAATGGTAACAGGCAGTCAGCAGAACTGAAGATATGAATGTATACATAAGCGAGCCCCTTCCTTCAAGAAAGCGTGGATCTTTGCCTTCGTGTCCTGGGAAGTACTTTTGATTGTTGTATTTATTTCTCTGGAGTAATTACTGAACTTCCTTCCTGTCAGCCAAAAGCATTCCTGATATATGGGGATTTCTTTGCCCTTTACAAGGACAGTTCTGGCTACTTGCAAAACAGTCAAATTAAGAAATGACATCTGTACCACAGTGTGATCCAAGGACGAATTAGAAGTTAAAATTAATCAGATGGGCATCATTCCAGATTCCCCTTGTGTATGGTAAAGAGGAGGAAAATTTTCTTTTGCAGGATGTTTTTTTCTGGAAATTTTGTCTTTCCAAAATTTCTTTCATGACCACCTAAAATTTTAACGTGCGAAATGTTTTTACTTCTTCGGAACATTGGGATAGCTTTAAGAATTTGTTTTGGCAAGAAAAAAGATGAAACTTTAAAAGGAGACTTTTGAAGAGTCCCAGAAACAAATATATGACTATGTGTTGACATGTTATGAAGGTGCTGGGAGCAACTCCTTACTTAAAATTGTGTTGAAATTTGCACTTAGTATGGATTTAAATTCATCAACTTCACACTTTAGTGACTGAATTTAGTCTGCTGATTTGGTAGAGATGCGTTGGAGAACAATTGAATTTTCCATGTGATGGTTTTAAATAAAGAATTAACTTTGCAGAAGACTTCCTTCTGAAGAATTGTTTCTCCCTGCCAGCATCATGGTTCCTTCAGTACTATTTGCACACCACGCATGCATTCTTGTTTGTCATGTGGTTTTCTGTCTGGCTCCTATAAGATATGTGACATTTAAAGTTAAAGTCAAGAGTTATTCCTCTGCTAACAGCTGCAAGGAATCTCTTCCACATCAGGACAGTTGGGGGACTCGAGTCTTTGGTCCTAAAATGTGGTAGCCCCCATGCCCGTGTGAGATGAGGTGTCGGTGGGAGCAGAGCTCTTTCAGAGGAAACACAGTGCCAGAGATTGTGTTTCAGGCTTACCCTGGCCTTCCCTTTGCTCCCTGGGCATGGGACAAGCAGGCATTCAGCCCAAGAAGGGTTAAACCTTGGAAGTGGGGTGAAGAAGGAGGGGTTCTCAGGTCGACATAGAGTTTAGAGAGAGCAGGCAGCTCAGTGGAGTTTTGAAGTGGAGCAAGGGCTGGTGGGGGCAGCAGGAGGAATCAAAGAAAGGGAGCTGGCATGAGAGGTGTGGTGTAGGTGAAGTGGGGCACCTCGGGGTGCTGCTGTCACTGTGCCCAGGGCTCCATGAGGAGCAGGGAGCATGCAGTGACCCTTCAGTGCTCAGGTTGTGCTCTAGAGCCTTGGGCACTTACAGAACTGTAGAATGTCACCCTGGAAGGAACTCATAAGGGATCATTGAATGCAACTCCCTGCTCCTTGCAGGACTCCACACTGATGTGGGTGTGCTGGAAGGGTGCTTGCGTGCTGGTTTGTTGGGGGCAGCTATGTGTTACCAGCAGCCTGAGATTTTTTAGCTCTGATTCTTTGTCCTTCCTGCAGATTTGCTTAAGCCTTACTTTATTGTACTCTTTATGTAAGCCTGCAGCAGGATACTAGGAGTCCAGGCTGCTGGAGCTTCCCAGCTGGGCTGCTCCCATCTGTGGGATTTGCTCCTGTTCCCATGCACTACAACGTCCAGACTGTCAGTGGTATCACCCCAGTGGGTCAGGGACTGTCCTTTGTGCAGACTTGGTTGCAGACCCCAGTTTAGCAAGTGCTGAGCAGCAAGCCCCAGAGTTTATATTTCCAGGGGTCTTTTATGGTAGAGACTGTTTTCTTAGGCTTTTTTACAGCACCTCCTGTAGTAGGGCCCAGATTTTAACCCTAGTATAAATGCAATAAGTTCCAAGTGGACTTGTGTTTCCACAGTTCTGTGGAAGAATAATGTTTTTCCATGGTGCTGTGCCCTGCTGCTTGTACAGGGAGCTGTTGTCACAGGCTCCTCCGGTCACTCTGCAAGCTGTGTTGATTCGAGTAGGGCTTGAGTTAAAGGTGGAAATTTGCAGCAGGAGTAGTCAGCTCTGAGGTGCCCCAGCTCTTCCCAGCCATGCATACCTCCACGTGTGGATGGGCAGGCATTCTTAGGCTTTTCCTAAAACTTGATTTTTAGACCAGGCAGGTCCTCACAGCATAGTTGGGATGCTGCGACCTAATGGGTCATTAAAGTGGCCTTGGATTTCATGAGCTGTTCCTGACATCTACAGGTCATTTTTCCTCAGAATCTGCCTTGCTTTCTCTTTTAAAAGAGCTTTCAAATGCATGTATTATTACTACTTTTCCCAAATATTTTAAGTAGAAGATGATGTGGTCTAGGAGATCCAGCACCCTAGATGATGTGGTTTAGGAGTTCTTGGCCGAAGTGCTCCACCAGTCTGTTCCCTTGTCACCACGCATTGTCTTTGGTCATCAATTCTCTGGAGCAGACACAGTCCAGCATGTTGTCTTTTGGTGTCTAGCATTATAGGGCTCCAGTCTCCACCAAGACTTCTGCACACTACAGAAATACAAATAGTTGCTAATAATAATAATAATATTAAATCTGTGTGGTTCTTCAGAGATAAGTAAGGGCCAATGCTCCTTTCTCTGAGGAGGAGGCAGGATAAGTACTTTATTTTTGTCTTTGTCTTTTTCTAATGAAAAAAAAGAGAAGTGGCCAGTAGACATGATTAAAAGAGAAAAAATAAAGGAAACTGCAGTAATCTGATATCTTTATCCTCAGTCCTGCTACTTGCTCTGTAAAGCCAGTCTTTGGGTCATGTCCTGGGTCTGTTTTATATCCACATTTGCCAAGGGTAGAAGTTGTGTGGAGCCTTATATTGGCAGTTGTCTCAGTATTTGGGCTAATCACATAAAACCACTGGGCAGCTTGGTGCAACTTTCAGTATTTGATGTGAATAAAAGTCTCAGGGAGTGCTGCAGATCTGACATAAGGAGCTTCACTTGGCTGATACATGGCAGGGCTCTGGGCTGGGACGATAAGGGTTCAGGATGGCGCTGAGCGTGGCAGAATGGGAGGCTGTCGGGACAAGAATTCAACTCTTGACTGTCTTTGTGTACCTTGGGATTTTTTTTTAATTATTATTTCATTTTTAAAGAAAAGCAACAGCAACAACAAAAGGTCTTAAATATTCAGCAGTGAAAACAATAGATTTGAAAAGGAAAACAAAAAGTTAGAGCCAGCTCTGGCATTGGTGGAAATTTGGCTCTGAGGGAAGCGAGAACAGCTTGGATTTGCATAAATTGCATACTGCGGGTCAGAAGCAGAGTCAGAATTATGCTTTCATTGCAGTGGCATGAATGGGAGCACGTAATTGGCATTCTTTCCTTCTTGATCAGATGCCTCCTTCAGGGGTTCTCTGCACCCAATACGTTGCGTCTCATCCATTCGCTGTCTGGCATGGATACAGCTTTTGTTTTCAAATTATAATTTTTCTGTTCTCTGGTTTCTTCCATAACCTGGGAAATCCCCAGCCCCCACTCCCATCCCCTCCCACCCTTGTGCATTACCCTTTGTTTCAGAGAACAACCAGAGGTCATGCTGTGCTCAATGCAGCTGTTGTTGCATCCCCCCCTGCCCCCTTCATGTTTCTGCACTTCTGGGTCAGCGTGGAGTCGACGACCCCCGGGGGCGATGGTTGTGGTGCTCAGCATCATACATCTCCTCTGAAGTTTATGGAGGCCTGCTTTCCTGAGTCCAAGGAGATGAGTTTGACTGTGATCAGTCCAGTAGAGCTTCTTCCAGGGATGTACAAAGATACACTTCTGTCTGGGACAAGCTTAGTATGTCTCTTGACTGATCAGGGACTTTGCTTTCATTTCCATTATTGGGCTTAACAGCTTTTCTTGCCTGTTAACATTTCCAGCTCAAATGCAACAAGGACTTGCTGGCAAATTCAGATTCAGCAAAGCACTTAAATGTATGCCTAACTTTTATCTACATCCAGTGCTGTCACCAGGATTCAGGCACACATTTACCTCAGGTGATGGATTTGGTAAAGGGTTTCACTGAGCTGGAGCTGCAGCCTCCAGCAAGTGCTTACAGGGCTGCTAAAACTTTGTGTCCATTCAGACATCAGCAGCCACATGGAAGCCTTTCCAGCTTGGATGTCAAGTCCTGGTCCTCTTTCCCATGGGGTTCCCTGTCATCACTGCCTGCTATGGGGCTTCCTTTCATTCTGGATGTGTGTTTGCAGTTTCTCTCTCTGCAGAGTCACTGGCCAGACCAAATGCCATGTGCCATGTGTCTGATCCTTTCCTAGGAATGTACCCACCCTGCCATCGAGATCAAATCTGCCCAGCAGCAAAGGCAAATGGCAACTAACAGCTATTGATGGCTGGGGCCTTCCTCTTCATTTATCTACAAATGTTTTAACCTGTCGGAGCTAAGAAATCATATTGATTGGAGAGATTTTGTTGGGTCTGCTAATCAAAAAGGCGAATCCTCCTTTAATATCTTCCTGCCGCGAGCTCAGTTCTACTGTACCTTGTCTGAAAAAGATTTTATTTTCAAGACACAGAGAAAATGATGTTTATAAAGTACAGACTACAGGAATTTTCATCCCCCTCTGACTTTAGGAGGAGGAGAGCAGCTGGTAGAGAGTGGATGAGAAAGGCTTTATCTGCTATATTTTGCTTACTGCGCTTTGAGTGATTGGTTTAATAATTGATAGAGCAATTTAGCAATGATCCATAATCCCGAAAGAAGCCTACGCTCCCCTCCCTCTCTCTCTCTCTCTCCTTCCCTCCCTCCAAGACTGACAGGCTGCTCTCAGTGTTTTTGTCTGCAAAATTTCATCCCTTGGTTTCTGTAAACAGTCTGACATGGGAGAGGGGGAAAAAAAGCAACTGTTTCTAAATCTTTTGTCTTGTTTCTGCAAACAGCTGCACTGCTTTGTCCAACTCAGGGCTTCAGTCATTTACTCACTCGCTTTTGCTGAAGAGACCAGGGGGTTTTCTTTCAGGCCCTAACCTAAATGGAACATATATATGCAATATACATAGGAGAGCTGAGTGGTGTAGAGGACTTTGGCGTCCCCATTTAAATCCAGGATTTATTAGAGGCTGAATCTGGTTTTCTTAATCCCAAGAAAGGTGCCTAGCATTGGCAAGTACTCAGGGTATGCCAGTGTGTTTTGCTTGAAACTGTTCCAGGATTAGCCCATGGACATTGCCCTTCCCAAAAGCCTTGTGCTGCCAGTCACAGTGAGCAACCGAGTCCCCGTTCACAGGGCTGTGTTTGCAGGTGCATGGTGTGCATCCCCTCCATGGGCACAGGGGATTTTCAGCGCTCATGCTCATGATGTCCACCTCTCTCTTCATCCACAGCAAGTTCAGGAAGAGAGCAGAAAAGATGAGGCAGAAAAAGGACTTGGAGGTAATCAGGAGAGGAAGAGATAAGAGATAAGGTAGTGAGTATGTGTTGAGGCCAAAGGTGGGTGAAGATGAGGAGGAGGTTCAGTCTAGCAGATAGGCAAAGTGAGGTGAGATGTATTGTTTTTTTCCACATGTATTTCACGCCAGATTCACAGTAAGTTGTAAATAAGCATGTCATTAAGTCACCTATGCACAGCTGTATTATTCCTTAAAATTGCAAGGGGTGAGGCTGTTTGGGGCACAGCAAAGTTTACAGACATCCTACCACAGAAGTTATGTAAGAGAAACTGGTTGAACACTTACTAAGAGTGACAAAGGCATGGATGGCAAGGAGGGAGTGGGTGCCTTCTCAGGGTCCCAGCTAGTTCTGTCAGTCTCTTGACACCATCCGCCTGAGTTTTTTCACCCTTCCCAGTGAGCATCCTGGTGGAACAAGAGCAGTGTCAATGGATGAGTAGTTTAGTCTGCGTCTGCTTCTGTGATTTATTTGCTATTAAATACTCTTAGTAATGACAGGCTCCTGAGGCTTGTTCGATAATTATGCCAGTCAAGTCTAGAAATAATTCTTGTGTTATTTGCTCTCTGTTTTTTAAAACACAGCTAGAAATGTGTATGCACACTTGCTAAAAACACGCCTGTAACTATAGCCCTTGAAACACGCCCAGCTACGCAGTGTTTTGCCTGAATGTAGGATGGTGGTGACCTTCCTACTGTCAAGCATATAGTTACTGCACCATATAGAGTCAGAGCAGTTCAGATGGGAGTGGGTTTCAAGGAGGTGATTTAGCCCAACCTGCAGGTAGGGCTCAGCCAAGGTAGGGTCAGCCATGAAATTGAGACTGGGACTTGGTCTTCTCAGGTCATGAAAGCCTCAAAGGATGGTGACTTTACAGCCACTCAGGGCAGCTCATGCCAGTGGTTCATTAACTGCAGTTTCCCATCTCTAGTGGGAACTTCCCTTTTTCAGTTTACATCTATTGTCACCACCTCCCGCTGCCTACCTGAGCAAAGAGCCTGGCACAGTTTTTTCCATGTGGCAGAGAAGGGCACAGGCTGCTGGCAGATCTGTTTTGACTGTCTGTTCCCCTGATGAGGTTGCTTCAGTTTGCCTGTGCACTTGGGGACCCCAGGCTGAACATGTTATTCACACTTGTGGTCTCACAAGTGTGGCTGGAGCTGGGTTGCCATGTTCCTTGGTCTGCTTGCCCAGCTTCAGGGTGGCTATTGGTCCATCTGCTACCAGAGTTCTAGTTTCAGCCCACTGCCCCACAAGTTAAGGTGCTATGGCCTTTACCATTGAGCAGTTCCCCCTGGGTTGTCACCTGAGCTCATACATCCCAGGGACAGGAGTCAGCATGTGTCCAGGCTTCATTTCAGAAGGTCCCTATTGGTCTATGCCTTCTGCCTGTCCAGGTCCCTTTTGGGTGATAGCCTTACTGCCAGGCTCATCACCTAGTCTCTCCAGTTTGGCATCACCCATCAGTTGGATCAGAGTGCACTCTGCCTCCTCCCCTGGGTTGGTGGTAAATACATTAAACAGGGACAGTCCTGGGATGAACTCCTCTGATACCTCACTTGTTACCAGCCTCCAGTTTATATTTATGTCCTGTAATATAAACCATTACCTAAGGCTGAGTGGATCCAGCTTCCAGTCCTCTGAGCTGATACAGATATTTTTTGATGTGTTGCAAACTAATCTTGAGGGATGAGCAAAGGCAACGTGTGCAGCTCAGTGCTGGAGCTACCCTCTAGTGGTGGTTTGCTGGTGGTCTGACAACCCTGGAAATGGCTTCAGCTACACCCACAGTCCTTTCCTGAAACTGGATGTATCTGTGTTTGACCTGGGAAATAGTAAGCATATTAGTAGGCACTTTAGAGGCACTGCCCTTCCTTGCAACTCCACCCAAAACATCTTCGTTGGTAAACAACATACTCTGACAGATTGGTTGATGCTCCTCAATGGCTCCTGCACTCCTTCATTAATAGCCCCGTGTTGACTAAACTCCAGGAGGTTGAAATTTATGCTGGAATCTGAAAGGCATGGTTTGTCTGCACGTTCTGGAATGACTCCAGACTCCCAGGGCTGTCCTTTGCTACAGTTCTGGTGGATTGGTGCTTCCCGACGTGGTCCAAGAACCTTGAGGCCATAGATGGTGGTCTGCAGGCTTGTACCACTTCTGTATGGGCTTTGGCTGAGCACCCAAGCAAACACCATTGCTCAGGGATACAGGAGAAATGCAGAAGTCCATCAGTGAATGAGCAAGTGAGCAGAAGCCAGTGATGATGGTAGGTGCTAAGCTTGGTTCCTGATGGCTGGCTGGCTTTTTCACAGGTCTGCAACCACCCAGTCCTGGGGCAGAGGAAGGTCTTGAGTCTGGGGGTCATCCCTATTACATGTGTGCATCCCTCCTAGGTGTCTTTTCTAATGGACTGGTGAGGAAAATAATAATTGCAGCCTTTTATTTCCAGAATAGAAGCCTGTCTCCTTTTACAGTGCTGCACTTAAGAAGTGATTTGAGGTCTGAGAGGTACAGGGTGACAAAAAAAGGTGTTGTGTGCTCTGTGTTTCCATTAACCAGGAGCTAAGGCTACGTGCCACAGTATATGGCGATAAAAAGTGGGCATCTCCACAAAATACAAAAGGGTCAAGTGAGCAGGTGTGAGGAAGGAGTCCATAAAAGATCCAGTTCGGCTGGGAGGAAGTTGGAGCCCGATGGCTTGAATAAAAGCCCCTTTGTAAGACAAGTGAAGGATCCAGGTCCTCCTCCTGACAGGAGGGGCCTTGGTGCCTGGGCACGCAGCCTGTCCGTCACCATGTGCCTTCTCGGGCCAGGGGGTACAGCTCCTGCCTCTCTGCCTCTGCCCAGAGCTTTCTGGGTGTAGACGTGAAAGTTCCTGCTTCCTAAAGTTCAGCATTTGGCAGGTGAGACTGGCAGGTAAAAGAGGATGGGAGCTGTGCAGACAGCATCACTGTAGGTGTGTCTGCACGGCCTGCAGCTGCCTACAGCCTTCCTCCAGAAGCATTGCCCTGGAGACAAGAAGCAGGCACACTCTCTGCTCCAGGTGCCAGCAAGTATCAGGTTTTGAGTTTTATTTTTGTCTGATATGTACACTTGTCCATGAAGGACTCTGCTGAGACAATAATGCTCAGACACAGGGCGCTACCAGCACTGGTAAATTATCCCAGAGTAAGGCTGTTTGCAGGGGAGTGTTAAGATTCAGAAAGAGCTCAGTTCTCTGAATCCCAAGTGTGTAGACATGATTTTTTTTATTATTATTTTTATTTTTATTTATTTATTTATTTTCTTTTTTTGGCATTTGTTTTTAATGTCTGGTGATGTGTAGGTGAAAAAGCCAGTGAGCTGTTCTGGTAATTAATTTTCCTGACAGAAACACCAGACAATGAAATTACCCTGCCACAAAGCAGGGTTGCTAAAGTAAATACTCTGCCAGCAGCAGGCCTGAAAGCAGGACAGGGTCATATGTGAGCTGCAAGCAAATGATGAAATGGCACTTCTGTTTCTGGGGACTCTGGGTGGTGCCAGCATGAGGACCCTTGTGTCCTGGGTCCCCAGCACCCAGTGCTGGCAGCTTTCTGGTATACATAGGCACATCCAAACCAGACTCCAAGGTGATGGGGGACTTGTCAGACCCAGCACTGAGCTGAGGAGCATGTCACTCTTTGCTGGGCAAGGCAATAATTTGATCTGGGAAAGGGGTAGGAGATGTATGGAACAGGCATGGACTGGTTGCCCCTCTCCTGGAGATCCAGACTTTTGGCAGAGGCTCTTCAGTCTCACCAAAGCTGGTGGTGTTTGGTTTCTAAATTTTTGTTTTATGCTGGTGAGATCTGAGTGAGCTGTAGAGCAGGTTGTGCCTGCACTTATAGAAGGGGAGTGCCTTTCCCTGGAAGGCATCAAAAGCAGCTTTCAGGAGAGGGAGGACGAGAGGGCAAAGTTTTCTCTTTCCCTCTGTGTCTCCTACTGCTGGCTGGAATTCCTGCACTAAGGACATTGTGGTTGCACAGCCAAAAATCTGGCAGCAAGCAGCAAAGGGCTACGCTCCTGCATATACCAAGGTATCTGGCAGTGGGCTGCCTTTGGGTGGTTTCAGACAAGATCCCCACCACAACTGAAAGTTCTGGCGAGGCTATGTTAAAAGAAGCAGTGTTATTGGGATGGAAAACACTTCCTTGCACAGCCACGGGGTGATCTGCTGAAGATCTCAGTGCTGTTCTGGGAGGACCTGCCTCCATATGAATCACCTTTCTGATTTATAATTACAATATTCTGATGTATAGACTTTAATAGGGTATTTTCCCCTTCTACATACTGTTACCAGCTGCAGAACAGAGAAATCCCACGTAAGAGCTGCTTAAGACCTGAAAATGTTTTCTTTCCCTTTGGAAACCATTCTTAAAACAGCTAAGCTAAATCTGAGTGCTTTTAGGTATAAAAGAGTCAGTTATCAAGTGGCCTGTGTGCACATTTTAGGACCAGAGTTATTTAATGTATTAATTCTCTGTAGAAAGCTGCAGACCAGCAGTATAGTGCTTTAGTGTGCAGATTCCACGGACTTGCTTAGGGTAGGCTGCAGAAGAGAGAGAAGCATTTAAGGGTCTTGATCTAGATTACAGACAGATTTCTGCCACATCAGTGTAGTACTGAAAGACTGTAAACACTGGAAAACTGAACTATTTCTACATAATACTGTCTTAAATTAACTGCAGCTCCTCTGGAGAAAGGACTGTGTGTCTCAGAGGATCTCCCAGATAAAACATCTGCTGGAATGCCTTATGTCACTCCAAAAGCAAACAAAATATTAGGCTCAGGGAAGACTGGAACGCAAAAGCATTCTGCAAATAGTGTAAAATAAGTCTGGGGAATATTCTTGTGTTTAACTGCTTCTAGATCTGTTCAGCCTGTCTCCAACCAGTTCTGTCGGGAAGAGGAGTTGTAGGACCTAGGGATTGGAAATGGATTGAAACATCCATGGGATGGAACACTGAGAAGCCAGAAGCTGCTGCATGTAAGGGACAACTGGGCAGAGATAGAGAAACAGCTTGTACTGAAAGAAAGGTGATTCAAGCGCTTCTCTCTTCACCTCTGGGACAATACATGTGAACACTGAGAGGTGACAAATTTAAACCTGATGAAGTAAAATTAGGCTTTAAACAACTGAGTTAAGATACTATGGGAAGCAGAAGGTCACCTGTGGAACTCCACACCACAGTGTGTGGTTGAAGTCAAGATGTCACCTTGTTTTGAAATGATGACATGGTTATGTTAAGGAAGAGAGGAGTTTGGTGTGTTAGTTAAATGTCTATGTGCAGAAGAATCTGTGCCTACTTAACGGAGCATACAGAGCTATTTCCACTCTATAATAGAGGTTCAGAAGGCATTTTATCAGTGGAGTTGTTTCGTTACAGAACTTGGAGAATTCTCTACCAAAAGGCTTGGTGCTGGCAGGGAGGCAGGCCATTGCTCCTCCTGGAGTGACTCCAGCTCTCTTACTCATGGCAAACTGTAGGTGTCTGCTAGCTGAAAATCTGGAAGCTTGTGTGGTGTCTGATACCTGTTGTTCTTTTGATGTCTTAATGACTGCTTAATTAAGTTAACAAGATCTTTTTGTCTTAGGGCCAGGCCCTCTCCTTGGAAAAATTGCAATCAGGATGCATAGGAAGGACTGTGAGAAAGCCACAGCAAACAGTGGCTGTGGTGTACACAGGGCACCATATCACTTTGATCTGGTCTGCTCCTGCAGGGATTCTCATCGGGTTCCAAAATTGTCATATAATTCAGAGCTGAACAGGCAGAGATTGCAACTAATGTTTAGGCTTGTTGAGTAATGCAAATACCAGCTTTCAAACGGGTAAGACAAAAGAAAAGTATCTCACCACCTCTGCTCCCTAGAACAATAGGCCTAGTTTAATGACATTCCTTTTTGTGGCCTCTTTCATGTCTAAATAGCACGGACTCTAGTTTTGTGCTTTTCTTCCCAACAACAGAGGTACAAAACTTCTTTTGTGTGTGCAAAGTAAAATCTCTTGTAGTTGCTGTGCGCCAGAAAATGGAGCTTTAAGGAAAACACACTGGACAGCTGGAGACTCATGAGAAAAAAAAAAAATTAGAAATCTTAGAACCTCAAATTCTAGGTCACCCCTATTTGCAGGGGTCTGGAGGTGTTGGCAGCACAAGTGTGTGTGTGTGGGGGGGGGGGGGGGGGGGGGGGGGTGAGGTGTGGTATGACAGCAGTTCAAGTCATTTTTATGAAACGGGAGGTTTCTACACAAAAATCACGTTGGGAATATCCCACTGATAGTCCACCCCTCCACTCCCTACACTTGAGTTAGTGGGAGGGATTTGAAGTTCAGGCGATGAGTGGCTGAGCTCTCATTAGTGACCAGGGACATTTCAGTTCACAATGTAGAAGGCAGACAGGGAGAGGCAGATGGCTTTGAATGCAGGATTTACATAGTAATGAGATTCAGGTCACCATAGCTGTCTTTTCTCTCTGCATTTTGTCTAGGTGTCGAGTAGTGTGGAAGGATGACTGAATGGAGAGGAAAGGAGGAAAATTAACCCCTTATTCCTAAGGGGAGACTGATGTTAGGATAAAAAGTTTGTCATGATAGGCTGAAGAACAGTGGGGTTTGAGAACAAAAAGCACAGATGAAGCTAGAAGGGCTAAACAATAGCTGCTTTTTAAGATTTTGACATGTTTTCTATGGGAATGGCACAAAGCATCCTAGACTCAAAATCCTAGAATTTCCCATAATTTTTACATCCCACATTGCTGGTTTGAGAACAGATAGTTTTTGGCTTTTATCATTAGAAGTCAATGCAAAACTGGGGAGGTTTGCAGACTGATGATGGGGCATGGATTCTTGCTACAGGGCCTTTGCTTGTTTCCTTGGAAAAAATTACCCATTTTCCTTGGTTTCTTGGCTAAAGACTAGTCTTCACATGACTATGTAATGGTGTGATTAAAACTTAATATTTTCCACTGTAATTGGTAAGCCTTAATATGATCTCACTGGTGTCAGATCTTATCCTGATGACAAATGGGAAACTAGGAAACATAGGCCCTATTTTCAGCTCTGGATATTGGCACTTGATTTGCTCAATAGTTAACCCGAGGCATTTCCAAAATTCTCATGCTCTGAGAAATCTCAAGGCTATTTTTAAAATGATGAAAGGTTTAAAGCAATGCATGCTTCTTTCTTGTATCTGCCTTTGGCCTCTTTTTGAGGTGTATGGGAAAGTAAGTTTTTCTTTCTGTTGTATGTCACCTGACTCCAGAAGCTGAGGCTTTGGAAGAAAGTGTTGCAAGATTTGCAAGAAGAGCAGGAGAAAAGATCCCTGTGTAGAGTAGGAGCACTTAACTGCTTGTGGAAGTCTGACCTGAGGTGGGGAATACAGGAAGGTGTTTGTGTATGGTGATGGGTTTTGTATAAAATTTTCAGTATTTGTGAGATACTCTTGATTCTGCCACACAAAAACTACTTTTGAAATCCCAAGCATTTGGAATGCTAAGGGGAGGATTAATGTTGTCTTACTTTGGCTACTGAAGTTTAGGAGGCTTGTTTAGCTTCAGTGAAGAAAGATTCCAACCATCCCAAAACACCGGGACTCTAGTTGGGCAGGAGGGGTGGATGTGTGTCTCCACTGGCTGCACAATCTGCACAGTACCTAGCTAAGATTTGACACCCTCCTTTCCCTGGCTGAAAAGTGAAATGATCCTCTCCTAAAGCTTCTGTAGAAGTCTGAGCTGAGACTGGTCTTGCTTATTTGGGCTTACCCTCCGTGCCCCTGTGGGGGATCCTGCTGGAGAGCTGAAGCAAAGCTTTTACCTTGTCCTCTCCTTCCTCAGTGGGGCTAACACCAAAACTCAGTGAGTAGAGCTGCCTCAGTGGGAATCTCCTGAAGCCAGCAGCAAATGCACAGCAGGAGTGCCACTGCATTTTAACTGCTTGGTCTGGAAGGGAAGAGGAAATCTAATCAGGTGCCTGAGGCAGACTGGGAAGTGAAGGCTTCTTTGCAACTTCCTCCTTAAGAAAAGACTTTGTTCTAGTAGATCTAATTATGTTATTTCTCTGTTTTAAGGTTACATCTATTTGTTTGAAAAGTTGGTAATCTTTTTATACCAGTCCTGTAATGATTATTTAATGCCTGGCTGTTTGTGAAGCCCACTGAGCTGCATGAACAGAGGATGCTTCACTGCAGTGAGTCCACACAGTTCCTCCACAGGACATCAAGCTGGGCCTGAGAGCCTCCAGTGGGGTCTTTAATTGGGTGGCCTTGAATGCACAGCATTTGTCTGGGGCTTCATTTTCCCACCTGCTGAATGAAAAATAATGGTAGTTCTCTCCTTTGCAAACTGCTGGGGAACAAAAGACTGTCTTCTGGCAAAATACTGCCAGAGGACTCTTCTGCAAGGATAAACACTCACTAACATTTGCTTTGCAGACACTTTGCTGGTGGCCAGCAGGGCCCTTGGTTCTGCAGGAGCAATGACACTTTGCTGGCAGCAGGCAGCTTCGTGAGCATCGCGGGTCTTCCTACACCAGCCAGGCAGATCTGCTCCCCTTGCTGATGTTTTCTAACCTTTTCCTTTTCAGAGCCCCTGAAATCATCCTTGGTTTACCGTTTTGTGAAGCAATTGATATGTGGTCGCTGGGATGTGTCATTGCAGAGCTGTTCTTGGGCTGGCCCTTGTACCCGGGAGCTTCGGAGTATGATCAGGTGGGTGTGGATATTGCTCTGGATGCTGGTAAGAGCACAAATGTTTGTGGGTTGGAGGTTTTTTCCCCCTCTTTCGTCAGAATGAACAGATTCCAACTTTTTCTGGTTTTGCTGAAACAGGATGTGTAATTCTTAACCCGCTGCCCCAAGTCCACTTTTTCATTAGCCACCCGGGATATTTATTTTAGGTCACAAGTGTGCTGTTTGGGATGCTTGTAAGACCTGACTGCCTAAGTGAAATCTCAATCAAGAGTCAATGCTGCCGTTGACTGGAGAGCTCTGCACATCTCTCTCTTCTCACTGAGCAGAGCAAACACCCTTTCTCTGCTGTAACCAGCAAGCGTGGAATAAAGTTGTATTTGTTAGAAGAAACGCTGATGCGTTTCATAACCCCTTTTATGAGGGTGCATATTAAAAGCAATGACAAGAACACTCACAGTGCTGTAGGTTTCCAGTTACTATAAGCTGTTCTACTTCTCTCTCTAGGCTTTTACGCTCCTTTTGTAGTCCTAAAACTGCTGATAGCACAGCAGCTCCTAGAGCCAGGACTGTGAAACACTCTCCAGTCCCATGGTCTTCTTCACGGTGATCTCAGCTGTCCACAAATGCAGCCTGAAAAGGGGCTTTTTTCTTTTAGAAAATTGTTTAAAAAAAAAAAGTAAATTTATAATTTATGAAAATGTTCCTTTGACTCTTCTTTTATAACTAGTATTTTTTTAGTCAGGACTTCAGAGGTGAAATTTGGAAAGGGAAATAATCCACAGTGAAGAGCAAGGCCATTAGTGATATCAAAGGAAATCATATGCAGCTGAAAAACTTACAAGCATTTATAAATCACATACCAAGCATGATGAGTAGATCTCTTTCTCCTCACTGCCACACCCCAAAAGCCATGAAACACACGGCTGAGAAAGAAATCACCATGCCTGCCTGCCCAGCTTAAGTGCCCAGCACAAAGCTCCCTCTGCTAAGGTGTGGTGAGGGCTCCTGGGGAGCTAGGAAATGGTTAGGGGCTGCAGGCAGGATCCTGGTGCTTCTCTGGTTTACGAGCTCTCCTGGACCAAAGTTTCTGCAAAGCAACATAAGCCATGCTCAGTAACCTGGGTGCTGATGCTTGGTAGTCTTTGGAAACACAGCTGCTTTTTATGCCTTCATTTATTTAATTTTTTTTACACTTCTCTGTCTCTTCTCTCAAAACCACTTTTCATTCTTCCTTAGAATTTTCTAGAATAGAAGAGTATTTTTAGTAGTTTTGCAGAGTTTGCAGCAATTTTGATGAATGAAACATTCAGGAGTCAGGTTATGCCAAAGTTGAGGTTTTGTGTAGCACCCCAGGCATGTGTGAGGTCAGTCTCTAATTGTGTAATCACAGACCCTTTCTCCTTTGAATAAATAAATTAAAGTATGAGAGTCTGGAAACACATGTGTAGCATCTTTTAGCTGTGTCAGTGCCAGCACGGTCATACTCATGGAAGCAACCCAAATAACAGATGAAGTCATTTAGGCAATAGAGATGAATTACTTTACATATCATGAAGGTGTCAGTTCATGTGAGAGTGTATTTCATCTGAGTTCAAAGATAGTCAGTTCATAGTCATCCGTTTTCAACTTCAAACTGCTCCTAGGAAAGGCCCTGTGCTCAGCTGGGGGAAAACCAGCCAACTTTAGAGCACAAATATCAAATTGTTGACATTACCTCTCAGAGAGCAAGGTGTGACAAAAAGGTGCAAAGCAGCGAAACACCCCATTGAAATCTCAGTATAAGCCTTTCTCTTTCACCTGTAAAACCTGGGGACTTTCTTCCCTTTATCCATAGGCTTTGTGGGAGCATACTGTAAGTGTGAGTTTCCACTGACATCCATGATAACTGGAGGGATGCCCTACAGGAATTCTGTTTCTTCTCATTCTTCGCGTTAAGGGTTTAGGTTTTGGGGGTTTTTGTGCGAAGTCTAACTACGTGCTTCGTTTTCTCTTTATTTGTTCTATTGTTTTAAACAACTCTTCCCCTACTTCAGGGGAAGCCTCCAAAAATCTTCACAGCATGTACAGTGACCTCTCCTCCTTCTCTTACAGATTCGCTATATTTCACAGACGCAGGGCTTACCAGCAGAGTATTTGTTAAGTGCAGGGACGAAGACTACGAGATTTTTCAACAGGGATACAGACTCACCGTATCCTTTGTGGAGGCTGAAGGTAGGAAGATCTTTCCTTGTTTCTTTTACCTTGCAGTTGATGGTTGGAAGTGAAGATGCAGTCAGGTCCCCTCAGAGCCTATGTCTCTGCTTTTAGAATTGCATCACAAATGTTGGAGTGGATATAGCCAAGACACAATTGCCATCCCCAAAGTTTGCAGCTTTTAGCTCACCTGCTTGAGTTCAGAGTTGACCTGGGAATCTCAATGAACTGATGTGTAGTTTAAACAAAACATGGTCTAGACAGACTTTGCTCTAATATCTAATGCATTGAAGGGAAGAAAAAAAAACAAACAAAAAACCCAACATAAAAACTTATTACTTCTAATGGTTAAAACCACTAATGATGCAAGTGAGCCTTAGGTCTCTGGTACCAGTGTGTTGGGTGTATTCAGTCCCCAAGGAGAGAGGTCAGCAGGCTTCTGGCTGTAAGCATGGGATGCTGAGCCTCAAGCTGGAGTGGCTGTGAGACCTTTGGGGCTCCCACCGTAGATGGGAGAATCCTCTAAAGTGAAGAAGAAGATATGAAATCACCTTGTGACACAAAAGCTGTCATATAAGCGCAGCAGAGAATAGTGTAAATGTTACCTGGTCAGGTGAGAGAGACACAGGCTCTGATGAGAGCAGGATAAGGCACAAGCTGGAAGTGGCATGTAACCTGCAGCTGATTGCAGGGCAGTTCTGGTCAATGCCTGTCTCCTGTTCTGTGCAGACACCAGAAGATCACGAGGCAGAGACGGGGATTAAGTCGAAGGAAGCAAGAAAGTATATTTTCAACTGTTTGGATGATATGGCACAGGTAAGAGCACTGGGGAGTAACCAGCAAGACTGCCTCACATGCTTTAGGACAGCAGTAACAACAAGGAACTACGTGATTTCTCTCTGCATGCTATTCCTCTGCCAGCACCTGAGTAATACAAAGATTATGCCCACCAGATCAGCTCATTATTCGCTGCTTTGTAGGGGCAACTGCACACAGGGCCACATGGGCTCAGTGTGCTGTAGTAAAGCCGTCTTGGAAAATGGCTAAGTCACATCTCTGGCTGTCAAAATCCTGTATTTTCTCTTGTCTCTGCAGTGCTCGTCTCTGCAGCCACTGGCAAGTCACTCACCTCTCTGTGCTTAATGCTTCTGCTTGTAAAACAGTGACAGTGGAAATAACTGGCATGGCTGCAGAAGGGCATGCTCACTGGAAAATGTGGGGAAACAGGGAGTGCTAATTCACTGTGTTGATTCTCTGTGGTTGTGAAAGTTTATTCCAGCATAACCACTCCTGCCACTGGAGTTTGTGCTAGCAAACAAACTAGGGTTCAAAACTGGCACAAACTCCAGTCTGTACTAGCAAAGTCTAGACATTTTAACATTCACAAGAAAACATACAGCGATGGAGGACTGTATAGATAGATGAAATAACATGGCAGGTTTTTTTCCTGGCACCTGATACATGAATGGGATGTTTTCCTTAAACCTACTGACATTTTTTATTTGTTTTATATCTTTGTTTTGCTGACAGGACATATAGTTAAGTATCTGATAGCACAGTCCTTTATATGATAAATATACTGATTATCAGAGCTTGCCTGCTACCACATGGAAGCTGTTCATCTTCAGTGGAGGGTGACTAAGTGTTTCATTAGCCATTGACCCAAGCAAGCTGAACACTTAACAGTCTGTCTAGAGATCTGACATGCACAAGCCAGCTGACGAGCCACCCCGGAGTCTTCTGTGTGACTTCAGCAGCTACCCCTTTAGACAGAGAGGCTTGAAGGGCATGTGCTCCAACAAGGAGTAAACACTAGAGACCTGCTAGAGACCTGACCATCTGCTCTTTCCCTCTAGCCCTCACCCTTGTCCTTTCTCCTTCAGGTGAACATGACAACAGATTTGGAAGGAAGTGATATGTTGGTGGAAAAGGCGGACCGGCGGGAGTTTATAGATCTGTTAAAGAAGATGTTGACGATAGATGCAGATAAGAGAATAACACCCATTGAAACCCTGAACCACCCCTTTGTCACCATGACACACTTGCTCGATTTCCCTCACAGCACACAGTACGTGGCTTTAGTTTCCTGGGGTTTTGAATTGAGGGATGAAGAGGAGAGCTGGTTGTGGTAGAGACCAGTCTGCAGGGCATTATTGCAATGCTTAGGGCTTAAGTGTAAACTCTTTTTTGGGTAAAAAAAAAATTGCCAACTCTTAAGGTTACAAGAATTGTGTTGTAAAATTTGAAACACTATGGAGTGTGCTACATTCATTATGTAAATATTAAATAATTAGATATGTTTGCATTAAAATGCAGAAGACATTATGCAATTAGTGCTGGAAGTATCAGTATATCTCAAAGTAATACAGTCGTGGTTGTTACTGCAGTAATCAACCAGATCTGCAGTGGAGAGCTGACACTTCCTCCTAGAACCTTCCTACCTTGCAGGGATCAATTGGAGGCTGTTTGCTTTTTAAGGGAAGAGCTTTTTCTCCAGCAGGCTGGTTTTACAGGCCCAGGCAGCAGGACAAGGAGGCCAGTTGTCCTGTGTGACCTTAAACACCTTGCTCTGACCTCCGCTGACACATATGTGGAATGGAGATGGACTCCCTGTGGAGATGGGAAGAGTCATGCCTCCAAGCCTGACCCCCTCTCTCCTAAGGCTTCCTCAGGGACCCCAGCAGCCTGAAACGCAGGAAATGTGCACGCAAAATGTTATTCTTGTCTCCTGGGGAGTTCACACAGGGCCAGGCCTCCCAGGTGTAAATGGAGGCAGATACATAGTGAGGGTTTTCCCAAAGCCTTCAGGACAACTACCTTTGAACTTCCTCCACTACAGCACTTTGCAGTCCAAGGTGCTTTGGCAGGCTGTCCCTTCACCATTGGGAAAACACAGTTGAGTTACTGGCACAACATTATATTTCACTGATGGGTGCCAGGTGCATGGGAGTTTAAAGGCTGTGGGGAGCCCAGGTACAAAATAAAGGGGACTGCTTAAAAAGCCATAGAATGTGTTTGCATGGGTGCTGCAGACCAGCAGGTTACTGTGTGTCACTGCTCCTGCCCGTATGTGTGCTAGTACCTGCTGTATTTCAAGTTCATTTAAGGTAGTTTTCCCTCAGTGAGGGAGCTGTAGCTGCCATTTTTTTACATTTATCACAAGATAAGAGCAGCTGCTTACCACAAGGTAGCAGGTGCATGATCTATGTACACCCAGACTTACCCTGCACAGACATCTTTGAGCATTGTTATCTATAAGTAGATAGTAAGTGATAAACGTAATGAAAACAAGATGGGGGATTATTGTACCAGAGAGGAAGTAAGTTTCATATAAAAACATTAATAAATTTTAAAAACTATAGTTTTTTTTTTTGCAGGGTTAGCATCACATACAAAAGTTTTTTAATTTTCAACAGTCCTTTTTACTGTGCAACATCTGATTGTGTAAGCTAAGAGAGATTTGTGGTGTAATGCATTGCCATCAGAAATCTTTCCACTAACACAGCAGACCATAATCGCATCTTCATTTTTTAAGTGCTCACTTGTGGCTGCTCAGGCAAAGCCCCAGAGAGGTTGAAAATATCAACTGGGGCCAATAGCAGTGAGAATTTCACCTGAATAAAAAAAATTCAACATCAGGTCTCTGAATACTAAATACTGTGCCCAGCCGGGTGCGTAACCCCACGCAGCCCCTCCGTGGTGGAAGCAGTGATTGGTAAAGAGAGCAATAAGCTGTAACCAGCGTGGCAAGTCAATGGAAATTTTGTCAGTGATTGCCTGTGGTTTTGAGAATAGAAACTTCAAAGCCTTGAGAGATGGAGGGAGTTGTAATCTCTCTTGAAAGTAAATTAGGCAGCAGAGAAAGCGAGAATATATGGAAGATGTAGCTTCTGGAAAGAATCTCTGCTGTGTCATTTCTGAAAGGCTGCAAGTTTGAGCAGCCCCAAGAGGGGCTATTCTGCACACTTCCAAGCAAAGACCAAAAACAGTTTAGCTCCCCATTTCAGATATCTGACTGCCTGACTCTCAAATTGTTGGGTACTCCTCAGTCTTTCTGTCCAGTTTGCTTTGTTTCTGCCTTTTTTCCCCCCTCTTTTCTTTAAAATAAAGGCAGAGAACGCAGTACTACATTAGCAGAGAGTATACCTTGTTGTATGAAACAGTTTGGTAACATGCACAGTTTACCATGTACAGAATATATATTCTTTCCAGGGCTGTCTACTTTTTGGAGGGAGAGTTATATTCATAGTTGACTGGAAAAATATGCAATCCAATGGTCTTCTACATTTACTTGATAAGCGTTTGATTTTTCTGAATGTGACTTACAGGTGTTTCATAGTCCTTTAAGTGAATGCACATAATGTGCAGCTGTGCACAATGTCCTGAGCCTGTCTTGTCTGCAGGTGTTTATGGCACAGATCCAGTTCTCAAGATATTACCTGTAAGAGAAGAAAGATGATCATGTGAGTAAGAGGCAAGACAGGGATAAAAAGATCTAAGTCCTCTTCCTGAACAACCCTAGGGATCATTTGAGCTTGTTCCCTTAAAAGTTATGTGAGGATGTGTTTACCTCCCCTACCTCTTAACAACCTAGATCATTATAAAAGAAATTATGCATACAGCTGATTATTTTACAGCTACAGCTGATTTTCATTGCTTGTATTTTGATTTTTATGGACTGAAGCAATGGAAATAAAATAAATGCCTTTATACTTCTTTTAGATGTGTTTCAGACCCTGAGATTACATTTGTATAAGTAATTATTCTGGAAAAATTGTGGAAAACCTGTGCTGGTTTTTAGACCTTGGAAAAATTTTATTTAAAATGAAGCTTTGTGCAAGATCACTAAATTGTTATCTTTTAAACCTCTGTATGCTTTGGTGTCCCAATTGCATGAATGAAATACCAGCAGTCTCAGGTACCAGACACCAATACTGTTCTAGGAATGAGAAAGCATTTCATCTCCTTTACTGGGGATAGAAAATACAGTACTTCTCAAAATTTCCATTGCTATATCAGTAACATTTAAAGGGAAGTCTGTGTACAGGAAGAAGCTGTAATCTTCCCCCCACAAAGATCCAGTCCTCAGTCTGAGAAAAACTGAGAACCTGGTTCCCTTGGGATGTTGATGAATCTGATTTGGTGTAATGTTTTGCAGTATGAATTGTCCCATTGAATACAAGAGGACAGATCATGTGCTTTAAGATAAGCATCTGTAGAAGTGTTTAGCCAGGCAGGGGCAATGTTTTAAATGCTTGGCTGGACTCAGGTCTCTGGGAGCTACTTTTCAAAATGAAGAAGTAAGACTTTTCAAGGGTCTCAGTGACCAGGAATAGTAAAATTCTTCCTTGCAAAGGACTTGTAAGGCTTACAGTGAGGCAGAAACCATGAGCTGTCTTTTCCTCTCAGGCTCAATTATCAGAAAAAATGGTATTTTCCTTTCTTGTTCTCAGTCTCTTTCACCCTTAGAATAGCCAGTTCAGGGTTGGTTTTTTTTTTTTGCCCTGCCACCTGAAGACTGACAGATTTATTTGCTGTCTGTGACTTATGTCGGAATTCTCAGCCCCATAGGAGCACCCAGGAGTCTCAGAGCAGCTGCTCTCCCCTTGACACCCATTTGGCCCTCTTCTGTGCAGGGTTAATCTGACTCTCACTGGTTAAGAGAGAGCTGCATAAAATAGCAAAGGGCTTTAAGAGACTAGAACAAGCCAAGCCTGCTGTTGAGAACTAATGCAGGGCCAGCTTGATGAACTGTTGCCTGTGTTGTTCAGCTGGTTGATTTTCTCCCTCTTACTTGTGCCCCCTTTCCTTCCACAGCGTCAAGTCCTGCTTCCAGAACATGGAGATCTGCAAGCGGCGGGTGAATATGTATGACACAGTGAACCAGAGCAAGACACCATTCATCACCCATGTAGCCCCAAGCACATCGACCAACTTGACCATGACTTTTAACAACCAGTTGAACACAGTCCACAACCAGGTAAGGGCATTGATCAGAAGCAGCCAGCACTTAAAACATTTACTTCAGTAGGGTCTAGAAGGTGAAAAGCAGAGTAGCATCCCATCTGACATGCCTAAAAAGTGATGGTCCTTTTTCACTCTCCTTCCTCTGCTTTACCTCATTCTCTTTGCTTCAGGGAGGTGGTAATCTTGCGACATTTTGTGTGATGGTGAAATGTAGCCCTCATTGTTTATGTTGTAATTGGGGGTGATAAATCCTGCTTACTTGGGAAGTTGCTATGGGGAAAAGCTCATTAGTCCATTCATGCAGCAAACAGGACTGCACTCCCTGGGTCTGGCAGAAGCATCTGTGATCTTACAGCACTTCTTCATATTGACATTGAAGTAAAAATAATTGTAAACCATTCTGTAACAGATACAGCACTGTAACCCATCAACAGGAAAGAAGAGTTCAGTGGTAATGTTTATTCTTACCTCTCATCGGTTTTGCTTCAGGTGCCACAGTCCATTTGGGGACCCTGTGCACGTAGCCCCACTCCTAACACATTGCACTCTGCATCAGTGGGCTCTGGCTTTGTGTAGTCGTGCTTTGGACTCTTGTATTAGTTTTACATGCCCCAGGGTTGGGGGGTGCTGTGTTCACAAATTTTTTGTGACTTTTAGGCTAAGGTGTTTATTGAGCATTACAACAGTGAAAGGAAATTCCCCAGGCACAGCACTCTGGGAAACAGAGGGTGAAGAAATAGCTACTGTCTTTTAAGCCTTTGGGAACAGGCTGCTCAAGATTCACTCTAGAGATTGCAGGTAGCATTGTGGAAATGGAGCCTGGAAAGGAAGGGAGCAAAAAGGCTGTGCATGTGCAGAGTGTTCCTGTGTCACTCAGAAAACCAGACTTCATGGTTCAGTTCTCAATATATGTGACCACAGAAAGTCTTTTGGAACTTTGATCTTTTTGACTTAAGCAAAACCAGACAGATAGGTCATGGCTTGGTGTGATAGGATACTAGTTAGAAAAGCTGATTGTCTTTCTTGGCAGTTTTGGAGATGCTGGCTAAAGAAATGTATGCTACATGCTCCCCTGGGCCCCAGCTGCCGGGCAGAGACCCCACAGTTGTACCTAGCAATTGCTAGTAGGAAATGCAAACTTGCTTTTGTTTCCTCACAGCTCACTCAGTGTTATGATCTGTTGTTGGATCGGAAGGTCCATGATAATCTCTGAATTCTCATAACACATGGGGAAGGGTGTTGTGAGCAGAACCAGAAGCTCCATTGTTCCTAGAAGAAGTGGGAGAAATGTTTCCTGAAAGAGTGTTTTAATTTGAACAAGCTCTAAACCTTTCACTGTTCCTTTCTCTGTACCACTCATCTTGGCTCTCTGGTACTCCCTATCTCTGCAAAATATCTGGGGACTGCCTCCTTCCAGTAATGGCTCCTGAGATTAGGATTGTGGGGGCTCTCGGGGTTGCTGCCCAGTGTGTTGCACAGGGGAACAGCTTGCACTTCTCTGCCTCTTTAGAGAGAGGAGGAGGAAGAAAGGTTTTTCATTGCATCCTTCACGTCTATGGTTGTGGCTGTGGCAGTACAGCACAGGTACCCTTCCTGGACCCAGGGGCAACCAGGGCAGCACAAAATACTGAGCCTGCTTCTTCCTGCACCATTGATCAAAGCCTCAGCCTGGGTTCATACATGCAACAAGAAAATGTTGTGTCACTTATCTCCATCAAGGATGCTGGGGCATTTGGATGGAGATGAAAGGCAGGCTCTGGTCTGGTAGAACCGAGTTGTCTAACTGTAAATGGTAAGAGCATATTTTTATAGAGCTGTGGCATAGCTTTGTAGGGGTTGTTTACCAGCAACTGTTGCAGACTCAGTCCAAATAAAATACAAATCAACCTTAGATTTCTAGATGTTTTGCAGAGCACTGGGCTTGTTCTTTTGGCTTTGCAACTTCCTCTTCTTGGAGTTTCTTCTCTAAGAGATTTTGATGTCAAGACCCACAAAGTTTGGATTTTGAAAGTACTGTTGTTACCTACAGTTATGCCTTTTGATTCCTTCAAATTCAAAACATAGTTCTAGGGGCATGTAATATCTTAGATACAAGGAAGAGTAAAGGATGGAATGAGTCTCTTCTCTTAGGACCAGGCTTTGCAGGGTGTGGAGGTGCCGAGTTTCTTTTACTTGAGAAATGTGAGCTTCTTCTAAAGCTGTGAGCATAATGAGAGAACAGCGTGATTTGGAGATGGTAGCATTTTCTGAACCTGTCTTCATCATGCTGCAAATGAGAGCCAGTTGGGCAATAAATGGGGCTACAGTTCTGCTTTGGAGAGCACACTGTGTCTCCAAGCAGTGCACAGCAGAGCTGTGTGGCAGGAGATCCTGTGGCATGGACCAGCTGCAGTTACTCGGGCAGATCGTGTTCCTTTCCCCATCGCTGCCCTTGCCTCTGTGCTCCTCAGTTTCCTGTTTTACCCTTTGTTTGGCTTCAGTTTGCTGTTTTGGTTTTGGTTTGTTTTTTTTATTATTATTATTTATTTAATTTCTTTTTACTTTATCTTACCCTATTTTACTTTTTTATTTTATTTTTTGGATTTTGCTTCTTCCAGCCTACCCATCTCCCTCATTTTTTTTTTTGTTTGTTTTGTTTTGTTGTTTGTTTGTTTTTTTGTTTTAACTCCCATCATCCCTTTAGACCACCAACCTGGCTCCCACCTCCTCCAGTGCCACTATTTCCTTAGCCAACCCTGAGGTCTCCATACTAAATTACCAATCTGCACTCTACCAGCCCTCAGCGGCGTCCATGGCTGCGGTGGCCCAGCGGAGCATGCCTCTGCAGACAGGAACAGCGCAGATCTGTGCCCGGCCTGACCCCTTCCAGCAAGCTCTCATTGTCTGCCCACCAGGCTTCCAAGGTAAGTAAAAGTGTCTCACCAGGTCTTGGCCAGTCACTGCTCCCTCCCCACTGCTATTTCAACCAGCTCTTGGTGGAAACAAAACTTCATTAGCGCAGATCATACAGTAGGAAAATTGCTGGCTTAGTAAATCAGAGAGATGAGGTTTCTACAGATGGAAATGTTTGTAACAACAGAGGAGATTGGTTGGAGATGGATGATTTAAAGAATAGGGCGAGGCACTGAGAAGGAGCTGGGGGCAGATGATGTGGTATTTGTCAACCTTTGCCCTGCACAGAGTTTGGGGCTCTTTTGCCTCGCTATGGTAAACTTGAAAACTTTGTCCCCAGAACAGTGTTAACTCAGTGCATAAATGGTGGGCTCATCACTTCTCAGTGATTCAGTTGGTAAAGGTAGACTCAGGAGGTTAATGCAGCAGGAAGTGTGATGCTGGTGGAGATGAGGGTTTACCCCCATTAATAGATACTTGTGACCCTTGATCAATACAATTCCTTTAGCTCCAGCCCTACTGCAGACAGCTTTGCCTGTGTATACCAGTGGCAGAGACCACAGATACCATACTGTCAGACAGTTTAGGTGATGATCAGATTTAGGCACTTGTCCCTCTCTGGGCATTACATGCTGTAACAATTTGGAATAACTAGCCAGGTATCTGTAGGAAGTGGTCTACATAGACTTTGGTTCAGCTGGTGCATCTTCTGCTCTTCGTTTCTACAAGCCTGTCTGTGCAGCAGTCTCTAGGCACTTGTTAAATGTTCTGCAAGATTATCAAAGCTCTTCTGAACTACAGGAGTTTAGCTAGACCTCTTCTACATAGTTAAAATGCATCTCAAGGGTTTGACTTCAGAAATGTATGCTAACATTTTATGCTTGCTATCTTGAGAAAGCTCTCAAGCAGGAGTAGCACAGGCTGTACCATGCAATAAGGTGATGGAGAAGGAAGCTTCCTCCAGTTCCACTGGGCTAATGCGTGGCTGAGTCAGCAGTGACTGGGCTTGGGGTTTGCTAGATTACACAGTCAAATCAGAGCCTTTTAAATAACAGTTCTGAGAAGCTGTGCAAGAGGAAATCGTCTATCCCCATCAAGGCTGAGGGAGTAGGGAGTTCTGGATTCCTGTCTCACTTCAGTCTAAAGAGATTAATTCTCGCATAGCAATGGATTCTGGCTGGAAAGGACCCTTCTCTGTTGTCAAATCCCTCAGTAAACATACTGAAATTTTTCCCACACATTCAAGGTACCTTAAAAATATTAATTCAGTTAATCTTTAAAGTCTTTGAAAATGTTTTTTCACACATATCATATTTATGAACACTTGATGGGCATGTCTGGGCTAGGGTAGATTATGTGGGACTCCAAGAGCCTGATTTTTTGGAGGGACTGAATACTGCAATTTCAGTGGGCATCAGCAAGTGCCTATAGACATCTCTGAAAACCAAACCCCTGTTCTTAGCAGTGCTGTTATGGCTAATGCTGTGCCTTCTGTGCTGGTGGAACAGGGTTACAAGCCTCCCCTTCGAAGCACGCTGGGTATTCAGTTCGGATGGAGAACGCTGTTCCCATTGTCACTCAGGCTCCTGGGGCGCAGCCTCTTCAGATCCAGCCGGGACTCCTCGCACAGGTAAGAAGCCCTGAAGGCACCAAGCTTGGCAGGTGTTTTCTGTGTTGTTTAGCTCGGAAGGTTGAGGAGAGTGTATTTCTCTGAGAGCCTTCTGTGGTGTAGTTTGGGGACTGGGACAGGGATATTAATTTTCTCCAGCTTTCTCTGAAATGTCCAAACCTCTCCTGATTCACTGCTCAGCTCAAAGGCTACATTGGAGCGGCAAAAGTCTTCGTAAAGACCTTCTTTCCTTCTTCTTCTCCAGTAGAGTCAATGAGAAGCCTCAGGGGAAGCTGTGTCAAGCCTCTGCTGAGGAAGAACCAGTGATAAACTTACTGCATCCTCCTGAACTCACAGTTTTAGTGGTAGTATGTGGCCAGGAGTTGTGCTGGTGAATTGCATGCTGCCAATAAATACCTTTCATGCTTTAAGTTTGCTCCCTTACGTTTTATGAGTGTCTTGGCTTAGTGCCATTAGAGCTGCCCCTCTGCTCTTAAGTTATGAGTTATATCTAGGGGGTAAAGGCAAGGGCCCCATAGCCAAGGAGCTCTCTTTGTCAGCATCACTTGTTGGCACAATTACCTGAAATACACTCACAGGAAAAGCATGGTTCCTCCCAGATAAAAACCCAAACAGGAATAGATACCACTGATAACACCAGTATCCTCAAGGGGGACTCCAGCTCCCCAAAATGCATAAGCAATTCATTCCTCCTTGTGCTGGCTTCAGTGAGTATGTCCCTAATGGTGTTCAGCTGGTGCCATGATGGTACTTCTGCTGAAATCAGATAGGTTTCTAGCAGGGAAAAAAAAAAAAAAAGCACATAGGACACTTAGTATTAAGTTGTGCAGCCTGAAAAAGATGATCTGCAAGTCAAAATGTGCGTGCCTCTGACTCAGGATTGGTTGGTCTGCCATGCCCTGGTTAATGCCAGCGGGGTGTATGCAGTCAGGTGCCAATAGACTTGGGGGTTTATGCCTGTGCATTGCTGGGGTAAAGCTGCTGGTGCAATTGCCTTTCTTTGCCATCTGCCAGTCTCACTTATCTGGTGAAGATGGATCAAAACACAGCTTGAAGCCCGCATGATTTCTGCTAGCTAAAGTGCCCTGCCCCTTCCCAACAGCACAGTCTTTGAGGGCTGTCTGAAACGTTGAACCTATCTCAGTTGCAGCTTCTAACAACCTCCCTGGGCCACCTCTCTTGTTTGTTTAGAAAGGAGAGCCTAAGAGGCAGGGGGAACAAAGACACTGTCAAGGTGAGCAGCAGTCTGTGCAGGCATGGTTGTGGGCACATATTGCTTGTGCAAGAAGTCAGGCAAGGCAGTGGGTGAAGGAGGTGACAGAGCTTAGCATGCCCCCACCATTCTGCTAGGCCTCCTTAGGTGCACTGTTACACAGGGCTTGATGGGGTGAGGTTGGGTCTGAGACATCCCAAAAGCAGCAGAATCCCAAAGATCTCTGGACCTCCAGCTCCTTCTTTCTTCTCAAGGTTGCCTTGTCGGGGTCACCACAGTCTGCGGGAGGGGAGGAGTGTTTGCTGTGAGTTTCTGTTCTGCCCCTGCTACATGAGCTCACATTTCATGGGCTGCTTCTCATACATTCTGCTGACATTTTATTCACTGTCACTTCCACAATTGAGATATTTCTGAGAACATTCCTCACTTGCATAGATTTTTTAAATTTTTTTATTTGGTAAAAGAGGGGCAGCCTGCCTGTTGATATATCTGTCTGTCTCACATGATGAGAAATGCTAGTTGCTGCTCTGATGGCAAGGCACTCTGATTGATGCCAGTGGCATCTGGTGTCCATGGACCTCGCTCAGTTCGGGCTGAGCAGCTGGTCTGATAAACAAATCTGTACCCAATTCCAGTTTCCTGAATGGAAAAACACAGGTTCTTTGTAATGCATTGTAGTCACATCTGATCTCAGAGTGTCTGCATGTCTCTCTTTCAGCAGAGACTGGTTCCTCTCATGCACAGCTGCTTATCTAATGCTCTTCAGACTGGACTGTGCAATTGTTCCAACTACTAGAGGGACTGTCCCCAGCAGAGAGCCATAGCACCTCCAGAGCCCACTTCTGTCTTTCCACCCAGCTTATTTGTCCCCCTGACCAAGTGTGATGCATGCAGCTCCTTGTGCTTCCAGCACTGTGTAAGCCATCAGGCTTTCTCCCCTGCCAAGCACACGGCTCAGGTCACTGTGCTTACCCATGTCAGGATAGCTGTGGCTGGCAAAGCCTTGCTGCATCAAAGCAAAGCTGGTGTCCAGCTCTCCCTGAGCCTTTTGTCCTAGACCAGCAGTCCCAGAGGAGGGAGAGAGGAATGAGCTGCAGAAGCTGGAAAGACCCAGGACAGAGACAGTGACATATTTTGAGCATCATCTGTGGCAGCTGTATGTCTGTGACATGGAGCTAGAACAGAGCAAGCAGCCTGCAAGATGCAGAGCCAGTGGTGAAAGTAACTTATTTGTAACTTCTCTAGGTCTGTTTTTACCCTCCCAAGCAAGTGTGCCATATACTGTACGCACAGGGACTAGTGAAAGGAGACTGATCCTGTCTTTACCAATAGCTCTCCGCAGCTTCAGATCTGAAAAGAGACAAAGCTGTAGAGTTTTCTGGCAGACTTTCATGACATGACCCAGAAATGTCCCCTGTCCTTGAATAAGTCTGAATTCTTGATTTTCTCTCTTTTTAACTCCTTCCCAACAACATTTCTTCCCCTGGAGATCTTGCCACTGGCTTTCAGAACACCCTTATTCTGTTAGTCACTGTTTCTCTGCGTCCCAAGCAGGAGCTCTGTTGTGCTGGGCAACCCACCACATCCCAAGCACAGGGGCCAGCACGGTGCTCCACCACAGCAGCACAATTTCTCAGTAATGCAATAACTGAGAACAGGCTGCAGCTGCTGGCACAAGCCTCCCATGTGTAAGCACAGTGCACTGTGGTAGTGGATCAGCCTAGACAAGTCTTATCTGCAGATTAAATGATTCAGTGGTCCTTACCTAATAAGTGAGGAATTTGTGCCTGCACCCTGACGCTGCATCTAAATTTGTGCACTGCAGTCGGGAAAGGAGCTTAGATTTGTTCAGTTCTCTTCCTGAAAAAAAAGGAAGCAGTTTTCTCTACAAGTAAATCCAGGTAGTCCCGGGGGACTGACTGCAACAGTAGTTTCGTCTCCTCTTTTAAATTAAAGCTGGGGGAAAAAAAAAAAAAGTTTCTTCCTTCCCTGATCTTTTTGCGTCTTTGCCTCCTCCTCCTACCTCCTCCAAGCAGCAGTTAAGTTGGTGGTTGTGTCTCTTGAGATAAAGAGCTCACAGGAGTACTCTGATTGTCCCTCCATTTCAGATGTTCTTTTAATCTAACTCAGAAACATGGAAAATTACAAGCCACTCAAACTTTTGAGCAGAACTGGGGAAAGGTTTTTGTTTGTTTGTGGTGTTTGGGCTGTTTGTTGTGGTGTTTTCTTTTGGGGGGGGTTGTTTACTGGGTGTTAGGAGGTGATGATTATAGCGATAATTAACAGGATTCTTATGAAGATGGAGATGGGGACAAATGCAGGCTTGGAAGAAGCCTGCCCCCTTTAAAATTTAGCCTTCCTAGAGCTTTGAGCTCACACAGCAGCAGTCCAGAGTAGTGGTGTCATTTGGGACTAAGGAGAGCTGTAGCTAGTACCTCTGTGTTTCCCAGTCCAGGCACTGAGAAGTTGCCAGTGGCAGCTCTCAGATAGCAAAGCAAAGACAGTTTCCCAAGTTGAAAATCCAATCATCTGTCTCGTGTTTGGAGTCACTGGAGCGAGACGACCTGAGTCATGCCTGTGGCAGCTCGGCTGGAGGGATAGTTGCATAGCAGAGTGATGGCTCAACTCACAGAGCAGAGATTTCCACCCCTGCAAGGGGGACACTCACTCAGAAAAAGTCAAGACTGCACACAGGGAAGTTAAGCAGGGACTTTGTCTGCACAGCTCCACTCTACTTTGGGCAGGGGCCTTCTGGTGAGTTGGACGAAGGATATGTGCAAAGCATCCAACACTGTCCCGCATGGCATTCTGATCTCTAAACTGGAATGATGGGGAATTTGATGGATGGACCACTCATTGGATGAGGAACCTGCTGGATGGTCACACCCAAAGAATTGTGATCAGTGGCTCGGTGTCCAAATGGAGATGGGTGATAAGTGGTGTTCCTCAAGGGCTGGTACTCAGAACAGTGCTGTTTGACATCTTTATTGGTGACAGGGACAGTGGAATCGAATGCACCCTCAGCAAGTTTGCTGATGACACCAAACTGTGTGGTGAAGTCAACATGCTGGAGGGAAGGGATGCCGTCTAAGAGGGACCTTGACAGGCTTGAGAAGTGGACTCATGCAAACTGCATGAAGTTCAACAAGGCTAAGTGCAAGGCTCTGCACCTGGGTCAAGGCAATCCCAACACTAATAGAGGTTATGAGGAGAAAGGATTGCAGATAGCCCTGGAGAGAAGGACTTTGGGTGTGGTGGTGACAAGCCATCAATGTGTGCTTGCAGCTCAAAAAGTTATCTGGGTCCTGAGCTCCATCAAAATAAGCACAGACAGCCAGTTGAGGGAGGTGATTCTGTCCCTTTACTCTGCTCTTGTGAGATCCCACCTGGAGTACTGTGTCCAGTTCTGGAGTCCCCAGCATAAGAAGGTCATAGAGCTCCTGGACATGTCCAGAGGAGAGCCACTAAAATGATCAGAGAGCTGGAGCACCTCCCCTATGAAGACAGGCAAAAAAAAATTGGGGTTGTTCAGCCTGGAAAAAAGGAGGCTTCAAGATGAGCTTATAGCAACTCTCTGGTATCTGAAGGGGGCCTACAAGAAAGCTGGGGTAGGGCTTTTTGCATGGGTTTGTAGTGAGAAGACAAGGGGAAGTGGTTTCAAACTTGAACAGGGGAGATTTAGGGTAGACATTAGGAAGAAATTATTTAATTTGAGGGTCGTGAAACACTGGAATAGGTTGCCCAAGGATGTTGTGGCTGCCCTTCCCTTGAAGTGTTCAAGGCCAAGTTGGTTGGGGCCTTGAGCAACCTGGTCTAGTGGAAGGTGTCCCTGCCCATGCAGGGGGTTGGAACTAGATGATCTCTAAGGTAACCTTCCAACTCAAACCATTCTATGATTCTGTGATTCTGTGATTGGGCTGCTTGGCCTGTGCAGGAAGATGTTCCTCCCAAGGAGAGCACTTGGTGATCAATGCTAACTCCCTTTTGATATCCCCAAATTCCTCTTTTTTTCCTCCACACAAAAACCCTGTAGCTCCTTTCTCTTTCATGGTCCTTGAAAAGTTAATTCTCCTTTCAAGTTCCTTTAGGTTCCTGAAGTCCTTTAGGTCCCATTGGTGTGGGACGGAAAATTTGCTGTAGGAGAGGGTAAATAATAATGGGACTGTAGCACCCATCTGATCTGGAGAGTCAAAATTAAAAAGGTTCTGAAGAGTTTGATGTCTGGTTTGAAAAGCTGATAAGTTTCTGTCCCTCTTATTCTGAGTTTAACCTGAAGCACAGCTACTGCTTTGGACAGCAGGGTTGCTTTTCTTTTTCCTCTCTTTTGCGCTCTCTGTATTGATAACTTTTTAAACTGCTTTTCCTGTGGTTTCCCAGTGGTATATGCCATCTATGACTGAAAAATGGTAGAAGCTCAGTGTTTTGACCGTGGTCATCATTAGTACCCCCAACTGAGCACAGACGACCACCACACTCCTCTTGTTACGAAATTGTTTTCCCTCTGTCCAACAGCAAGCATGGCCCAGCGGCACCCAGCAGATCCTGCTCCCTCCCGCCTGGCAGCAGCTGACCGGGGTGGCCACCCACACTTCTGTCCAGCATGCCACTGTCATCCCAGAGTCCATGGCAGGAACCCAACCACTGGCAGATTGGAGGTAAATTGGTGGCACTCGGCGGCTCCCTTGAAGGTACCCAGCGGTGCTGGAGGAGGCATGAGGGTGGGAGGGATGGGGTCCTGAGGGGCTACAGAAGCCAAGAAGAGAAGGGTAGGGAGGCTGCAGCCTGCCACTGCCTGTCTGGTGGCTATGGGCAGCTTCTCCCGTAGCTTCTCTCCTCAAAGCCATGCCCACAACACTCCCTTCAGTCGATTCTCCTGAGGGGAATCGGGAGCCCAGGGGGCCCTGGATGAGGGCACCTCGGTGGGAGGCAGCGAAGGAGCCGGCCGCAGGACCGCCGGTTGCGTGTTAAACACGTGCCCATCTCCTCCCTTTGCAGAAACACCCACGCTCACGGCAGCCATTACAACCCCATCATGCAGCAGCCGGCGCTGCTGGCCAGCCACGTGGCTCTGCCCGCCGCCCAGCCCGTCAACGTGGGTGTTGCTCACGTCA
Organism: Florisuga fusca; assembly: GCA_038090715.1. Taxonomy (NCBI): domain Eukaryota; kingdom Metazoa; phylum Chordata; class Aves; order Apodiformes; family Trochilidae; genus Florisuga; species Florisuga fusca. The sequence continues at coordinate 52,998,934 of JAAWXA010000005.1, read as the reverse complement.
TGCGCCAGCCGCCCACCGCTGCCACCAGCGCCAGGAAGAGCAAGCAGCACCCCTCGGCACCCCGGTGAGTGTCTGGGCTGTGGCCTCGGTCGTGGCGTTGAGGAGGCAGGAGGCCCTGCCTCAGGTGGGCGTGAATGCAGCCCTGCACCACGGGCACGCCGATGAGGCCGGTGGTAAAGTTCCTTCCACTGCCTGCTGGCGATGAGACGGTGCTTTTTGTTGAGTGGGTTCTTTGCTGTTTTGCCTTTCTCACACCCAGGTCCAGAGAGTGGGGTGTAAGAGGGAGTCAGGCACACTGTATACCCAGTGAGCTTCGTTTTGTCTGGGAGTTAGTGACTGGAGAGGGGGCAGGGTGGGAGGTTCAGGCCCTGTTCTTACAGCTCCTTATGCCGCTGTGATTACCTAAGGCCTTGTAGATACCATAATTAAAAACGTAACGATGTTCTCAGGCCAGTGTGGTGCAATGCCTGGTTGCCAGACCTTTTCTTCCCACATCATCTCAAAGTGCTCCTGAGGTGCAGTGTCTGCATTTCCACAGGTTAGTTGGTGGACCTCCAGGGGACCATATCTTCAGGAACATGTACCTGAAGCACATGTACCTGTACCTGTGCACACCTGTAACTTGTGTGCACACAAGATCTGCCTTTTCAAAAGCAGTGGAATGATGACCTGAGCTTTAAGGCCACACACAGTGGAGAAGTGGGGTGGCTTTACACCACCTTCAAGCTCTCTAGCTCCTAATGTAGGTGGTTGGCCCCTATCCTCAACAGTACACACCCACAACAGATGTCCAGTCTGGCCATTTCTAATCATGGCAGCATAAAACAAGGATCATTTTATAACAGCATCTCATACAGGGACAGTCCCTAGACACCTGAATCTATCAACTCTCAGCAGAACTATTTGGAGGGACTATTGCAAGGAGGAGACCGAGTTTTGGTTCATGCTATGTAATGTGGACAACTCAAACTGTAGGATGGTTGTGGTGCCTGTCACAGCCCCATGACCTTGCCTAGAGGACAAGGCTATTTAAGATGTATGTGTAACTGTTCTGGGGAAAGTCCTTTGGGCTGTGAAACTAGCGCATTTCTTTAAAAAAAAGCCAAAAATCCAAAACAAAACAAGCCAGTTAAGGGGAGAGAACCAAAATGGGTCACCACTTGTGCAGCAACAAAAGCAGAGGAGCTTGTGGTTTTCCTGGGTGACTGGACCAGGGCCAGAGGAACTCTTAAGTTCACAACCAATTTGACTCTAGTTAAGAGGCCACTATTTAAATCCTTCCCATTTATGTGCTCTCTAATGTTGCATTTACTTTGGGTGGGCTCCAGCTGTCTTAGTCCATTCGTAACGGAGAGCAGAGGCAGCTATGTCCCCAGCAAGCCAACAAAAGAGAGCAGCCCTGTTGCAACCAGTGTGCCTGTGCGGGGCCTCCCTTTCCCCTTCCCTCTCCTGGGGCAGGGTGGCAGCATCCAGGCAGAACCGGCCACTTTCAGAGCAACTGGGTTTTTACAGCTTCATTAATTGTCATGCTTTGGTAGCCAAATGAGGAACTCTTCTCCTTTGGAGATGAGGGTACTCCATGCTGCTCATTGGTATTCAAAAAGCACTGCAAATGCTACTGTGCAGCATTTGTTATGCAAAAGTCCCTCTGTAAGTTGGTATAGTGCTATACTTCCAGCATGACTTCCTTTTGATGGATGCCACCTATTCCTTTTGTTAGCTTTCAAGCCAAGCTTGAAGGGGCAGCCCAGGCCCCAGGGTAGAACAAAGCCAGAACTTTTGTCTTTTTACTTTTTGAATCTGCAAGTGTTCTGCAATAGGCAGAAGAAATAACAAGAAATACAAGGAAGAAAGAAGATGTGGGAAATGAGTGAAATAGGTTTTAATCACTGTAAATATTCTTACCTGCAGATCTGTGCTCCACTGGTTGATAGACAGGTTCTGTGTGTTCAGATCCCTGGTCCAAGTGGGCCCTTTTCAGCTACCAGGCAGGGAAGCGGGAGCAGGAAGACTGGGGGGGAAAAAACAGGACTTGGGAATGTTTTTCTACTACATTTTTAAAATACTGTTCTTTTCTTTCTGATTTATATATGCTATATCTGCTGCCTCATGTGGGAATGAAATGGAACTGGTTATATGGCCTCCCATCTATGTGCTCTCATCCATGGTACTCCACTGTCCTAGAGGATGAAGCATTGAGGAGGAAATGTTAGTTGAAAAGATTCTTTAACTGAAAATTAGATTTTCAACAAAGAGCAGTGTTCCTAATAAATGATTGTTGATTTCTACAACAAATTCTAGTTTTACCTTTAACTTTTTGTGGCCAAAAATACTTGGTTGTGATGTATCCATCACAAGAGAAGCAATCATTTGTGTCCTTCCTTCTGCAACAGCCATACTGTGCCCACCTGTGTTTTGTATGTCTGGGCTGGGTGACTCTGCCTCCCAGTGCAAACTCCTGAGAGGCAGCATTTCTCATTCGGAAATTTCTAGGGAAAACAAACTGGCGTTTCTTACTAGAAGAAACTACTTTTCAGCCAATTATATCACTAAGTCATGTGAGGCACTCTGTCCTTGGAAGAGGCGACTGGACCCCATAAATCAGTGCCACTGAACCCCAGAGGCCAGGGATCAAAAGCCGCGGTGACGGGCAGCGTAAGCAAACCGGGTTCTAATCGAGCGACCACCTTTCCCGTTCCCAGAAACGCATCCACCTACGAAGTTTCATCCTCTCAATCCATCAGCTCGCCTCAGCGGTCCAAACGAGTGAAGGAGAACACCCCTCCCCGCTGTGCCATGGTGCACAACAGCCCTGCCTGCAGCACCTCCGTCACCTGCGGCTGGGGCGATGTGGCCACCAGCACGACGCGGGAGCGGCAGCGGCAGACGATCGTCATTCCCGACACCCCGAGCCCCGCAGTGAGTGTCATCACTATCAGCAGCGACACAGATGAAGAGGAGGAGCAGAAGCATGCACCCACCAGGTGAGCCGAGGCTCTCTGCTTTTCTCTGCGTGCAGGAGAGACTGGAGGCAGAGCTGGAGCACCCCAGGAGCTGCTGAGGTGTCCCAGGCGTTATGGTTGGGTCTCATCACCCCTGGACAACTTTTGTTTGAGAGGAAAGGTAGTGGCAAGGCTGAAATACTAACTGAGGGCTCTGAAAACTTAGGTGATGTTCCCTGCTGTGCTGTGCATTTGCTATGTGACCTTGGAGATGTGTAGTAGTCTCTCTGTGCCAGTGTTTGTGTAAGAGGAAATGATAGTTTTCTCTGTCTCAAAGGACTATTGAAAGCAAACTTTACAGACCTATGGTAATGAGCACCTTTAAGTCATATAGCTATTTAAAAGAACAACAAAAGGAGGGGCTTGGGAGGAAGGTAGCCCAAAATTGTCTTTTCGCTTTCCAAGTGATCCAGGCATCCATCAAATGACAGGTTCCTTATGTGCTGTTTTCTGTAAAAAGGTCCCAAGAATGGCTAATGATTCTGTCAGAAACATTCAATAATAGTAAATACCTTGCAAGGGGTTTTCTCAGTTTTGGTTGTGTTGCCAAAACATCCCTGAACTATTGTCTTAAGTGGCAGAAACTGATGGCTCTTTCACTGACTGCAGGTGGGTGACTGAGCTTGGCCTCCAGGAGTTGAGACACCTGAGTAAACAGTGTGGCCTAAACAGCTGCGACTGCTGGTCTTCTGCTGTGGATTAGAGAGAAGTCCTTAATTTTCTAGGAGTGTCTTCTCAGCACTTTTCATCAGAGGCACATACTCTTAAGTTTCCCATCTGATGCCAGTCACTTTGCTTTAGAAGTTGTAGAGAAATTGCCTTGCAAACAGATTAATAATTCTAGCATCTTGATGTTGGTGACTGAGCAAGGAGCTTTTTAACTTGAGCCATCCAGTATTGTCATGAGAGAACTATTGTATTTATTTTTTTTATGTAGGACATGCTCCACGGCCAATTCTCCTTTAATCATGGGAGATACATATCTGTATCTCCACATCTCTGCACTGTGGTGATAAGTGGAGCACTACAAATGTACACAGAACAGATGAGATGCATTTAGCCTCAAGGATCTACAAATCTGTAAAGAGGAGTCATATGACTCAGGCATTTAGGGCTGAAATTCCTACCTGCCTCCCGACAGACACCGCTGCTTCCTGCTCTCCTTCTCCCCTGCCAGTGAACTCCACCAGGCAGCCAGAGCTCAGTTCCCCTTACGTTCAGACTTGCCACAGATTATGCCATGGTTATGCAGAAAACTTAAGGTTCTGATGTTGGGCAGCATGAAGAGAACAGGTATCTCAAGGGTCATGGGAGCTGGAAATCTCAGTGGCATGTGTCATTGCAAGCAAGTTTACCCATGCTGCTGGTCTCAGGCTTCAAGGAATCACGTGCAAATACTTCTACTTACTACCTGGGTATCATCTTGGGTCTAGAGGCAGGGGCAGGGAGGGAAGAGCTGGGCTCCTGCAGCCACTTCTGCTAAAGGTTGTCTCCTCCATCTCATCTTTGCAGCCATCTGACCAGTTTCTTCACTCAGCACCTCTCTGTGGAGACAGACAGAACAACATTCTGGGAAATGCCTGTGAATCAAGTTGATAGTTTGGGGTATTTAAATATTCAGGCAAGGTCTAAGTAGTGTTTAGGAATGTTGTCCCAGGAGCCAGACTTACATAAACAAACTGGCTTTGATATGACTAAAGCATATTCAGGACACGTTCCTGCCTGGGATCAGATCCCTGGCTACTTTTTGTATCCATATGGCATATCTATACAGAATGCCAGAGCAATAGCATTCCTGAAAGGCCAAAGCTTAAGATCTAGATTTAATTTCTGAACCATGTAGAGATACTTTGCACAGACACAGGCTGTTCTTGGGCACCTTTTGAAATTGCCTGTGAAGGTGTAAGCAAAGCACATGGAGAATGAAGCGTAGAGAGACAGTTGGAAAACAGCATGTCCAGAATGAAAATTTTTGGTTAAAGTCTCCAGGAGAGTAATAGCAGCTTGCTCAGAGCCTTTTGACCTGGACACATCTAAGACCAGATTCTCAGCTGGAGTAAGAATGTAGCTTCCAGTCAAGGAAGCCCCATCAACATTTAATGCCAGTGAACTTCCCTGTTTCCAAAGCTGAGGTCTATTTCATTGAAAACACATCACATTTAGGAAAGTACCTCCAACTTTTCTTACATACTTTCTTGGCTCCAAGAAAAATGAGAGTAACAGTGAATTATGTGCCTTTCTGTAATCAGTGCCCAAATATTCAGGATCTGAGTCTAAAACTGTGCACAGAATGCATTGTCTTGCTGATATTTATACAAATACTACCCTGTTGGGCTATAGCTGTGGTACGAGGGTGAAAAATAAGGAATAACTTGAAGCACGTGATTGGTTGCGTCCTAACAATATCAGCATTTTCTAGATCAGAAAACAGAAATCATACAGCACTTGACAGATCAAAGTTAATTATGTGATCCCAACTTATCTGTAGCAGTGATGTCTTTGCATTCACTCGTGCTGGATCAGCTCCTGAATTTGCCACAGCACTTCCTTTTCCTATTTTCTGTGAGACTGGAAGTTTCTCTTTGACCCATGAGGCTAAAAATTGTTATTAAAGCTGCCTATGGCTGTGAGAAGTAGTAGCTCCTTTGACAATGGAAGGAGTTCACAAGTCTCAGTTTAAGAAGGACTGGTAATGCTGATAAAATATGACACTGCTGATGCAGTGAAGGAGCCCTACAGCTTGGATTTACTCCAACAGAAAAGCCTCTCTGTAATACCAGAGCAGCAGAGAGAGCTTTTCTAGCACAGGGGATACAACTTTTTTATTGGTGAAAGAAAAATCTGAAGAATTCAGTGTTATATAGGCAGAATTTTCCTTTTTCTAATGAAAAGCACAGATGTTCAAGTAGGATGTTTATGAAATGCCAGCTGACCAGGCAAGCAGGACAGCATGTTGCTTGTTCTTTGCTCACATGTGTTTTTCCTGTGTTGCTGAGCCTATCATGGTGTAATCTTTTCAAATCAATAGTAATCTAAAAATGTAGGGCTCCTGTTGGGTGAAGGTGCTGGGGAGGTGGTGGAGGGTGGGCTCTGAGGGACCTGCTCTATGGAGTCTTGTCTAAGGGGGCCATCTGCTGGGCCCCAGCCCTGTGCCTGGGGTGAAATCACAGCTGAGGGACCTCAGTTACAGCTTGGTAGGGACAGTCCTCAAAGAAATGGTCAGAGATTTTCAGGGGGCAACTTCCTGATTAAAAGATTTGGTTTGTTAAAACCAAGGCTTTTTGTAGGCCACACTGCATTTTTAATAGTAATATTCCCAACACAGTGAAATCTGGGGAAGATTCAAGACTGCCAGAAGGTTTAATAAGGGGAAGAAAGCATAAGGTGATCAGATAATTAAGGGGAAGACTTCTCTTTTCTGGTTTAATGGAGTGGTTTCTTTTGCTTCCAAAATGTAAGGAAGCAAATTTTGAAACTGTCAAAATAAAAAGGGAACATTTTTGCCAGCCAAAACTGTTTTTACCTGGTTTCTGATGCCCACAAGGTTTTACACGTGACATTTTGCCCCATAGAACAGTTGAAAAAAATTGTATGTAAAAAGCATTATATGGACAGGAAACAGTTTTGTGACCCTGTTTATTTATCACCAGTGAACTTCTAGACTGTCAGTTCAGGACCCTTTATAAAAAGACCCTACAGGCCAAAGAGATGTTTGCTGTTCTGCTGTTATTTATTCTGCAAAGAATTTAGGTTTAAGTATTACCTGTAAAGCACTGAAGAGAGTAAAAACAGGACACAGACTTGAAATTTTTCTTATAAGTTTATTCTTCTTAAGTTCCTCTGCTGGCTCTAGCAAGAAAGTGAGGCAAACAGACAGACCAACAGTGCAGCTGCAGAAATCAGAGCACATACTTAGCAAGTAGTAGGGGCTAGGTACTCCCTAGTATGCAACTTTACAAGGTGCAGTTGTTTAAACATAAATTCTCCCTTGAATAAATATTTCTGAAGCTTGGAAGTGGAGAAAAACAAAGCAACAACTTGAAAGGCAGAGCAAAGAGGTGCAAGTGCACCCTGGGGTGGCTGAATTGTGTCTGGGAAGGATGGACAGCACACATGGTCCTGCAGGAGGCACAAATAGGGCTGTGCTGGTTGTGTGCAGTGAGGGGTATTAGTATTAGTATTATTTATATATATTTACTATCCATGGCCACGGACAAGGGCCATCTCACAGAGCATGGCAGGAGGAAGGGGTAGAAGGAAAGCACATCTCCAGCTTGGATTTCCAGGGATCCTCGGAGTAATCACTGTCTTCATAGGCTGAGATTGAGGCCTCTAATCATTTGCTTTACCAGGTAAAACTGCCCGTTGTCAAGTGCCAGCAACCCTGAGGGAAAATTCATAGGGAACCAGCTATTAGATGGTTTGATTAGTCTTTCACCCCTAGACCCAGGTCAGATGATCAATTTGCACATCAGGACTACTCGACCTCCACCAGGGTTTCCAGTGGCTCCATCCTGCCCAGGCATCCTTTGCCATCTTTCAGGTCCTAGTACAGACACTTCACACCCCATCTCCCTGGCCAGGTGCTGTGGGCAAGATACGATGGTGGTGTGCCTGGGGCTTCTCACTCAGCGTGTCCTGGGCTCCCACCTCAGCCAGCAGGCATCACCCTCACTGCACCAGGGACTTTTGGGATGGCTCCTGACATGCAGACCTGCTCGACTCCTTGGTCTGTGTTTCAAGACAAGTAAGGGGGATAGTCAGCATGGCTGTGGGCTCGGGGTATGGAGGCTTCCTGGGCAAGAAAAACTTACCACAATTGTCACGTGGGCATCCTGAGTAACTGCCTCATTGGCTATCTTCACTGGTAGAAAATTCTTGCAGGGTTGCTTTGTTTTGTTTTGTTTTGTTTTCTTAAGATGGTAAAACCACACAGTGTAGTCTCTATGTTGAGACTCACCTTTAAAACTGAGTGTGAGCTGCTGCATCTTATTAATTCATCTTAATCACATTGTGGCAGTGGTGATGGAGCCTGCTTCAGAGGACTTTCCCCTTGTGCACAGAAATGGCTGGCAGGCACAAACCTGGTGGTTTTGACAGCTTGCTGATGTGTGTGTGTGAGGGTCAAAATACCATTTGTAACTCTCTTTTGACATCCAGCCTATTGTGGCTGTGATATGCTGTGCATAGTAATGCACTGACTCTGCATAGCAATACGTTGACTAACCACAGTCATCTGGTAAAAAGATTGCTGCCTACCATCTCCAGAAGACACTGACATGCAACTAATACTTAAAATAACAAGAGATAAGACAGTAGCACTCTCAGCCAGCCTTCAGCAGCAGAACCTTTACAACCTGCTAAACAGTACACTATATATGACTTAAATAGCTACAGCACATGCTGCACAGCCTAATAAAATGGCCTCAGTGTAGTACCTGGTAAATATTTCTTACCATCATAAATACACAAATTATGAGAGCAGATTAACAGGTTGGGATGAAGGCTGAGCTAAAGAGAGGGGGTGTGTGTGTCCCTAACACTGAGCTATACATCACGTAAGATTTCAAGGTGAAGAGAACAATTGCAGTCATAGGGTGAGTTTTTTGTTGACCAACTCTCTTCTTTCCTAGAATAGATGGATTAGTCTGAAGCAGCACACTAAAAGGGTTGAGTGTTACTCAGTTTTCTGAGACCTGGAACTAAGTTTTTGTCATGTGATGTAATGCTAACGTGCCATGGTATATGTGCACACCAGTTCAAAGGCGCAGCTGTGGGAGGGGTGCCACCTTCTCCCAAACTAGAAGGCCATCTTGGTGATCTTGAGAGCTGAAAGTCTTGGGTGCTGTAGAATCAGCCACACTGAAAGGTGTCTGTCTCTGGGGGTGAACCACATGCTGAAGAATTGCTCCTACTAGACTCCATTTTTCTGGGATTCTGGTGTAACTTGAGATATTCAGAAAAAAAAGATCCTGTTCATATGATGCTATCACATACCAACTTTTTGATCTGTGCCTTCAGCAAGTAAAGATCATCTCAAGTTGCACTGTTATATAAGAGCTGTTGTCCCTCTCTTATCCTTGGCTACTTAGATGGTTTCAGTATTTTAATACCTAATTCAGCATCTTCTTTTCCTCTCCCTCACTCTTCATTCTCAACATCTCTTTGCCACCTTTTAGTATCTGAGGTGCTCACCTTAATTTCTTGCCCTGGGCCTGTGCACAAACTATCTTCTTTCTTCCACCAGACTTTTCCTTGAGATCTTCCCTTGCTGTGGGGAATAGGGACCCACTTCCATCTCTCCACTGTGCACTCACAAGGCTGGTGTATGTCAGGGACACATGCTGACTCCCAACACTACTAAATCACATATGCTGCTGCTACTGTGCTTGCAGGAGGGAAAGCAATTACCAGGCTTGAAGTCAGCTTAAAGGGAGGGGGGACAAGACTTTTAATAGCATTTTTCTGTGTAAGCACAAACATCCCCAAAAGCTGTGGCTGAGTTATAGGAATACAGTAGGCTTGCTGAGTAGGCGAGTGCTGTGTCAACAGGTAAAAAGCTCTCCGTCCTGATACTTTGTGAGCAGAGAAGGTGATACATCAGCTGGGGCCTCACACAAAGAGCTCCTGCATTACAGTGGGGTGGGAAGAGCAGCTGAGCCCTCAGAGAGAGCTGGAAGGAGGACAATTGCTGACTAGCAAGAAGCCTTGTAGAAGGGGGAGCTCTAGCTCTTCAAGGTTGAATTTTCAAGAGCCCCCATTTTGGCTTAACGTGTATCTCTTAAGGCTTAAGACTCAACCGATTTTCAGCATGAGTTGGGCCTTTGATGCTTTTGGAATTCCCACTGTTAATCTCCTGGGCAGGCTGGGGTACAGCAGCTGCCAAGCTCTGGGCAACGCGAGTAGTCCTGACTGACTTCCCTGACTGCTTTGACATTAACTGCAGTCATTACCTTTCCAAAAGACACAAATCCAGCTGGTTTTGGTGGGACTCCTCATGTGCTTGAAATTACACAGCCCGATGAATCAAGGGGCTACTGGCTTAGTCCCTAATCCTGCAAATATTTACCATGTGCTTTAGCTCTGTTACTGGAATAGTGCAGCTGATTTTGGTGGATGACACATACTGGTAGTGCACAACGTTTGCATATGGCCTGGCAGGACCAGAGCTCTGGTCCTTCTCAGTTTCACACCCATGAAATGAGTTGAGCATCCTGCTGTGGTCCCTTTCTCTGGAAAGGCTTGGGTTTGGGGTCACTTATTTCTTTAACCAAACATATTTTCTTCATTTTCTTACTGTAACCAAGGAGCTACAAGCCTTGGAAGGAGAAGACTCTTTCATGGTCACTGCTTTGACAAGCCCTCAATCAAATTGGTGAAAAATATGTCCTTTCTAAAAAAAAAATAGCACAAATTACACTGAAAAATACTTTTCCAGTTGATAGCTCAGCCTTCCCATGTCAAGTGTCAACCAAGAGCCAGTATTTCCAGTTCAGCAGCTTAGCCACTTACGTAAAGAAGAGACTGTAAAAGAATAGCTAGACCTTATCACTTGTCAAAAAACTCTTTAGTGACTTGATTTTTCTTTATAAAATGTAATAACTGTCAGAGGTAGAGAATATATATCTCTTCCCAACTGGCAGCCAAAGGTAGCTGCAAATGGCAAGCAGCATGGATGCTCATAAATGTGTGATTACAGGCATTTCTGCTGAAGGGAGAGAGGAATATTGATGCAATATTCGTCATTTTTATTGGCTTAATATTCTTCTTTTGTAGCACCATATCCAAACTGCTACATCTTTCTTCACGTAAGTAGTTGTCCATCTAAGATGCTCTGTTGCTCTTTCCATTTCTAATCCAACACTTTCCAGCTCCTTGTGGAGAGACAGAGTCCAAGGGTTCATTGCAGTACACCTTCCCCATCAAAAAGATCCCCGCCTCTGCCAGGATTGCTTTCAGCCTCCAGATTGCTGTGCAAGAGCTTCCCCTCCTTCTCTGTCACCTGCCCTGTTTTGTGTGTCCGTGCTTTAGTGTAGCAAGGGACTCTTGAGATGTACTTGTCACTGTACAACGTGGTCTTCTGTCCTCTTTGGGGCAGACCAGAATCCTGTGATGGTAGCCAGAGGAAAGTCTGTGTGATAGTACCTTGTTTGTGAATGCAGCACCCCAAGACATTCTTTAATGGAGGAGGAGATGATAGCTTCTCAGTGACAAGTCTTGGGAGCAAGGTGCTGAGCTGCATCTTGTGAGTGCTGATGGAGTGACTTTGGGACAGACACGTTGAAGGGAACCCACCAGTGCTCCTTCAGCACTGTGAAAAACAAATAAAGCAAAATAATGTCCTTGGAAGGGAACTGTTCTCAGTATCTCCTCTACCTTTCCCTGGGTAAGACGTGGTGCTGAGGCCAGGGGGAAACAATGACTCTATCACAGACCAAGACCAGATAATCAGGTGTTTCCTGGAGTGGACCAGCCAGAGTAAGAGAACAGAGAGGAGGTTCCATGGTAAACGGATCTCTCTCTTTTTTAACGTGCACGCTCAAGAAATTAAGAGATGATATTCCTTTTCCTCCATGGTATTTCTGTTCCTGTTGGGGCTGTTTCCACCATTAAGCCTAATTACTTAGCTTTTTATGTGCTATCCATTTCTTTTCATCATTTTAAAAACTTCAGTTGCCATAACAACATAATGCAATCAGTGAAACATAGCAGCTATTTTCTGTAGTCAAGGTCTGCGCACTGTCAAGGATGTGAGCCATTTAAGCAAATCTTCACCATCCCCCTTATTCCGTCCTCTTTCTCACTCTCTCTTTTTCCCCATAAACAAGCTCATAGCAGGAAGGAAAAACTATCAGGAATAATTAGACACAACAGCAGAGCAAATCCCAGTCGTACTCATGAAGTCTAGTCTAATGAATTTCTAGCACTAATCTTGGAAGTGTTGATGTTCCTTTTTAATCACTTTTTTGATGTCATAGATAGATTAGCTGCAGCAGGACCTTGATAACCCATGCTGGAGTCGGGAGACCCAGTGGCTATTCAGATAAAGAACACTAAAAGCTTTACCTCCTTTGCTCATTTTTCCTTCATCCGTTCCTCAGCTTCATGCTTATTGAGAATATATGCCCATTGTACCGTATTCGTAAATAGAAGGGAGTGTATTTTGTAGATTCATGGGATTTAATCGTGAAAAGTCGTAGCATCTATTATTAAATCATTGCTGGAAGGCTGGGAGAAACCACCACGTTTTTGTGTGGGTGGTGAGACTTGCAACAAAGCATAGTATAACTGCTGGGTTTCCACTGCACACATATATAAAAAGCAGTCTGAAAATAAATCTGGCAGTCTGGATCAGTGCTATTCTAAGCAGTGTGAATGTAAGATCTGTGCACAATGTCTTACTCACTCCTTGACCTCCATGAAGACTTTCCTGGAATAGCAATGAGTGTTTCGAAGCCAGGGATTTGGCTGAAGCAGCCTCTATCTAGCAGAGAACCGCAGGGTGTGCTCTGCCTCTGTGGAGCTAGGCTGCCCCCGGCAGTCTTCCGGTGGCTTCCGAGTCACTCGTTGCCCATTCACACTCTCCCCTCGTGTGCTTGTGTTTCAGCACCTTGTCCAAGCAAAGGAAGAACGTCATCAGCTGCGTCACCGTGCATGACTCCCCCTACTCCGATTCCTCCAGCAACAACAGCCCTTACGCCGTGCAGCACCGTGCGGGGCAGAGTAACGGGAACGCCTACGACACCAAAGGGGTTCCAGAGACTCACTGCAGTGGGAACCCCCGAACCATCATCGTGCCACCACTGAAAACCCAGGCCAGTGAGGTGTTGGTAGAGTGCGATAGCCTGGCACCAGGTAAATTGCACCTCTTCCGTCAAGAAAATGAGTAAGAAATAAATGGTTTATCTTGGAAGAATCTCATTGTTCGGTTTCATTTTGTTTGTTTGTTTGTTTTGTTTTCCAAAGAAACCGTGCTCCTGCCCTTCTCTCAAGTGACACATCTGTTCTTGGGAGCCGTGTGGCATTGTTTATGTGCCCTGGTACACTCAGGAGTCACGGGGGCAAGGTCCCAGTTACTTCTGTACAAACCCAAGAACAGAATGCAGCCTTTAGCTCAACATTTGACATAAGAGGCTCCCAAATGCAAGTGTGAACATTTGCTACCTTGCCTTTCCATAGATGTACTTTAAAACGGGTAAGAGATTGAAAACACATATGCATTTTCATCCTAACTTGTTGACGTTTCTGGGAAGAACCCCAGGATCTTCATTACGGACTGAGGAGGTGGACTCCTCCAGAGCCTCTGCAATGCTTAGGTAGTACGGTGTGTTGAAGAGGGGCTTATGGTGGAAGTCTGGCCCAAAGCAGTTGGCTTTGAGCTGCTTGGCAGTCCTTTCTTTTGATGCACTGCTGGTGAACATAAAGACCCAGAGGTTGAGCTCCCCACCAGCTCCTTCTCTCTCCCTTCCTACTCACTGTGAGGTCAGCCAAGCCAGGGCTTTTTTGTGCTGTGCACACTGTACTTTTCTTCCTCTCCTTGGGATTTGTACCTTCATCGTATGGTTCTGCTGGCAGAACAGTTTCTCACACTTCTGAAGGATGTGCAAAGCCTTCTCCAGGCCCAGATTGGGTCTGGATATCTGGTCTGCTTGTGTGCCTCTAGGATAACAGGCTGGCTGTGTATTTGAAGCACTGCTGAGATATGATGTTAATTAAGAGAAATCATTTTCTTATCCTGCTGCTTTTGTGTGTTCTCCTCCCAAAAGCCACTCTAGAGGAGATTCAGTGAGGAAAAAAAAGGTAGGGCGAGCAAATTAAAGAATGTGATGTAAGCTACAAATGTGTTTCCTTTCCTGGCACAGTCACCACCAGTCACCACTCATCCTCCTACAAGTCCAAGTCCTCCAGCACCGTGACCTCCACCAGCGGTCACTCTTCAGGGAGCTCGTCTGGAGCCGTTGCCTATAGGCAGCAGCGACCAGGAGCACATTTCCAGCAGCAGCAGCCTCTTAATCTAAGTCAGGTAAGTCAACCAAGACTAATTTTGGTGGGGCATCATCCACCTGTAACCTCCCACTCCTTCATCATGGGCTGTCCTTTTCCAGTCTAACAATAGTTGGGCCCTACATCAAGTTTCATCAACTTGTTTAAGCTTCACTGCAGACCTTGATCTTCCGGCTCAGGCAGTAGAGGTAGTAGTGCAGATCCTACCCCTGAATGGGCTGGTGATACTCTTACCATGTGTTTTGAAGCCATATGAGAGTGAGAATAACAGTGTGAGTGGGAATAATGTGAGAGAGAAAGTGGGGTACCTCAGACACAAAGGAGTGGAGCAGGACCGTGTAGGAAGGACTGAATTGTCCTTAGCTGTAGGTGACCACGAGGAGAGTATATTCCAGGTGAAGGGAGTGCATCAGCTCTGCTGTGGGATTGGAAGAAAAGCCTCCATTAGGTGTGACAAGGTAAAGCAGAGCCTCTATGCATATGCACAACCTCGTGTAGTGAGTCTGATCCATCCTTTGATAAATCTGGGCTGAGATCTGGACAAATTGAATTACTTGACAGTATGCAGTTCTCAAGATGGTTCATGGTCTGTGATGAAAACACCCAAGGATCTCCCCAGGAACTTCAGTAAATAATGTACTTTTTCATGTGCTGCACCTGGGGCCTCTCTCTACCCTGAGATGAGGTAATAAGAGTAGGGCTGTTACAGCACAGTTCTCCCAGTGTTTCAAGAGGAGAAAGTCTGGAAAGTTGAGAGAACAGTGCTGGTTTGCATCCAGAGCTGGGTGTGAGCAGAACTGATTTTGTTTCCGAGATATAATTTTGAGGAGAAGAATGTCCCCTGCCTCTCAAAATTTAGTTGAAATTTAAAAATTCAAATAAACTTGAAATAAAAGTGTGTGAAAGTGGAGGAAGTAGGTGAGATGCTTTTTCTGAAAGTGGAGAAGGAGTGTGGCATTCCAGACCACAATGACAGTGCAGAGAATGCTTACAAAGAGGAGGAGAAGGCTTGGAAGAACAGAAGGAAATACCACAGAGCGTTGCCCTTCTTGCCTTCTGCTTTCTATGTTACTGGTTATTTAATACTCAACCTAGAAGATGACCGGGGAAACTCTTTGATATTACTGTGCAGTGTAAAGAGTACCCCTTGGAATATCTCTGGAAAAGTACATTGCTCCTGTCCCACTGCAAGAATTTACCTGTGCTTGAGTAGTTATAGCTGATTACATGAGGGTACCAGGCACTTGCAGGATCTGATTGAGCCAAGGTTTGTATCTTTTTTAAAAAAAATGAGGAAATGATAACCACTAAGACCCAAACTGAGCAAAAATAATTTGCCTGTTTAAGGACCTTCAGTCTCCCGAGCTGTCAGTGTACCACATTTCACTAGCAGAGAATTCATTAGCAAATCCATGTGTTGTGTCAGCAACTAGACTTGTGGAAGATGTTCTTAGGAGCCATCATCTTAGGAAGATGTTTTTGGGTCTTCATGTTAGCTGTGCCAGCAGGTTATGACTCAAAGACTCCACTGTCCTTTTGGGAGCCATTTTGGTGAATGTGTGAAACTTCAGGGTTTTCCAAGGCTTGGGAGGGACCCTTTGCCATCACCTGTTTCCAAGGGAAGGCCGCGGTGGTGCCGAGGTTGGCAGGAAGAGCACAAGGGACTTTACTGAGGCTGTCCTGGTATCATAGGACGGCTCCCAAGCACCACTGAGGAGGTAAAGAGCCCTCTCTTATCTTGTAACCTCTTATCACTGTTGCTGTCTTTATCCAGGCCCAGCAGCACATCACGACTGATCGCACAGGGAGTCACCGGAGACAGCAAGCCTACATCACCCCAACGATAGCTCAGGCCCCGTACTCTTTCCCGCACAACAGTCCCAGCCACGGGACCGTTCATCCTCACTTGGCCGCGGCTGCCGCTGCTCACCTGCCCACCCAACCCCACCTCTACACATACACCGCCCCCGCCGCCCTGGGCTCCACCGGCACCGTCGCGCACCTGGTGGCCTCCCAAGGGTCGGCGCGGCACGCCGTGCAGCACACCACCTACCCCGCCAGCATCGTCCACCAGGTCCCTGTCAGCATGGGCCCGCGGGTTCTGCCCTCACCCACCATCCACCCGAGTCAGTACCAGGCTCAGTTTGCCCACCAGACCTATATCAGTGCTTCTCCGGCCTCCACAGTCTACACTGGATACCCACTGAGCCCCACCAAGGTCAACCAGTACCCTTACATCTAAACACTGGAATAAGGAGCGAGAGACGCACCCGTCCCGGGGGAGCGAGGCGGCCGCTTTTGTACTGAAGAACGTGACAAACTAACAATGCAATGGGGAGGCTCGCTTGAAACTTGAACGAAGGAGACTTTACAGAAGAAAAGAGGAAAAGAAAGAAGGGGGAGAACCGATTCTACACTTTTTATAAAAAGAACAAAAAAAAATTATTAAAACAAACCATAAAAAACAAAAACCCCAACCATTCTGCACCAAACTAGAGAGAGAGAAGCAGAAGGACCCTCCGGCGGGTCCTGTCTTTTGAAGAACTTCACCAATAGACTTTTAAAGGTTATTTTCATCCAATAGTGAGCTACATTTAGAAATATGTTGTCCAGAACACCTAAAAGTAAATCCATTAGGTTTTTAATCCAATAGGTATATGGATTAGGGATTTATCCAGCATTTCACAGGGTTTATGCCTCACCTTTGCAGTGGTCTCTGTATCCGAAAGCATACATAAGGTTTTGGGGATTTTTTTTTCTGGAAGTAGAAAGTGGGCAAGGGAGGAGGGAGGGAGAGAGGAAGGGAGGGAGGGAGGAGAAGAAAATACTGACCCGGTGCTCTAAATTTGGATTTAGCACTGCTACGCTTAAACACACCTGGGCAAAACAGGCTGCGCAGCACTGGTCGAGAGCAGAAGCAATGGAGCAATGTTTCTCCCTTTCCTTGAACACACTGGATAAATCCCTGAGAAATGTTATTCCTAAATGAGATCTCTAATAATGTATGTTGGGTTTCAGTTGTGTTTCATTTGATTTTACCTGGAAATTTTCCTTTTCAGTCCCTACCCGTTTTAGTATAGGAGGAGACATTTTTAGCTGCCCCCCTCACCCCACCCCGGTAGAATGTAGCACTATACAGGTCATAACACCCTTTTTACTCTTTTTTTTTTTTTTTTTTTTTTTTTTAGATATTCCTCAACGTGATTGCACAAAGAAAAGTGATATAACATAGGCATGTAACAAATGTGATTGTCCAGGTATGTGCGTGTGTGTGCCTGCGTGCGTGTGCGTGCAGATGCTGCCTTCTCTCTGTGGTGTGTTCCTGGCACAGCCATTACAGCTCTCACAGTCTTAGTTTTACATCATTCCCTCGTAGTGCCTTACCGAACTACAGATGCGGTTTAAGGGTTTACTTCCACTGGTACTCCTAGAAACTGGCTGAGGCTAGTTGGAATTTACTCTCAGCTCTCTTCTTTTTTTCTTTTTTTTTGGGGGGTGGGGTGGGGTGAGTTGTTGTTGCCGATTTTCTCCTTTTTCTTCTGCTGGTGGTGTTGGTTTTGGTTTGTTTTCCCCACGTCGTCAATCTTGGCTCACTTGGCGAGGTGTTAGGGAGGCTCGTCAGGGTTGGAAGTGCATATAGCTGGGTGTTTTGTCAAGCACTGGATAGGCTGGAAGTGACTGGGTCAGCTGTGAGACCCAGGGTGACTCTCAGAGGGTCTGGGAATTCTTCTGTGGACTGGTCTGTTTCTATCCTGTGAAATAGCAGGTTTCCTCCCTGGAAACTGAATTCTCATTCTGCTGTTTGCTGACGTTCTCGGTGGAGTGGGAGGACAGCATCCTCCCAAGCTGTCAGGTTGTCCTGGTTGTGTGTCTGAAACAGGGACAAAAATGTAGCCTGTGAAAAGGGGAAACACTGGTTGTTGCCAACATCTCATACTATGTCTGTCAATGGGAGGGACTCAGGAAAGGGCTGGAGTCCCAAAGCAAGCATGAGAATACCCAGTTAGACCTTCAAACTCAGGTACAGTAAGTGAAAAGACTATTGTGATACATCAGGCCTTACCTACTTTATCATAGCTGTGAGGTTGGGCACTTACCCTCCTCTCTTCTCACCTATGTCCCAAAAGATTGCCTGCAGCAGCAAAGTGACCCTGGAACTGGGGAGCAAGGTGGTCCTGTGGGTCCTCCAAGCCGAGGAATGTTATGTGGTTGTCTAGTTTTTCATCAGAGTTTCTAAGGAGAGCCTTTCCTATAGCTGGGTTTGTTTCAGAGGGGAGTTTCATGGGTAACAGCAGTTGCACTGGTGCATGAATATTTGGAAGTGTCTCTGGAGTAGCTGTGTCTGTGGATGGCCTGGGGAGGAAGGAGAGAAGAGAGTTTGATTGACTGTTTCCATGCAAGCTGAAGTCTCGTGGCTGCTCGGTTCCACTCCACATTCCTCTGCAACTATTGCATGAAGTATGCAGGTTATTTCACAAGATGCTCCAAAATAGCAGGTTCATCAGCAAGGTGGCAAGGGATGAGTGCCCTGGATGGCAATAGGGAAGGAGTTTTCACCTGGGAAAACTGACAAAAAGACAAACACAAATATATTGTCATGCTTGGCTGGCCTGGAAGAAGGGATCCTGCTGTGCACAGGCTGTCCAACAAGGCTGTTGTCTTCTGGCAAACCACCAAATAACCTCCAAGGTTGCCAGCTCTTGTTCCTGGGCTACCTTTGCAGAGTTTTCTTCTCCTGCCTGTCCTTCATTCCAGCTCAATATACTGTAGATGAGGATGTGATCTCTCAGCAGCCTATGCACCTTACCCCCTTCCTTTGGAAAGACAACACATCCCCTTTCATCTGAGGCAGGAAAATGGAGCCCTGCTCTCTCTGTTGCATTCCTCTCCTCTCCCATCAGTTTGGGAGTGAGAGCGTCATGCTGCTTGTGTCATGGAAAGGAAAGATAATGTTATTTTATTGTATGGCTGTTACGATTATGATTATTATTTTGTTATTATATTTTACTCTGGGTTTTAATTGCACACACATTCCTTAATCTTTGTGGTTTGGGGTTTTTTTTCTCTTAGTATTGTTGTTCGTGTTAATTTTACTCCTCTTCATCAGTGGCATCAGAAGGGTTGCTGTGTTTGCGAAAACTGCAGGAGAATGGGGAAACAAGATTGTCTTGAGGATGAAAAATCTGCCTCTAATCTAAGGGGAGTGGGGCCACTCTGTGAGAGCAGTTACAGCCTTAAGGAACAGGAAGTCTTCTCCATGTCACATCTGCATGTCAGAATAAGTCCAGGAATATTCATTCTGAGGCCAAAACCAAACAGCAGACAATGTAGTGATCTGTCAGGAGAGCTGGGTTAAAAGCAGGAAAGGACCTTGTTGTCCTAGGATTCATCTCACCATCACTTTTTCTGATAGGAAGATTATGTAGAGAGACCTATTTATGCTCCAGGCCATGATATTGGGCTGTTCTGATGAACTCAGGGTCACGCTATGCGTTGCTTGGTTTTCCTGAAGGAGAAAGGAGACGGATGGCTCTGCAGAAACAGGGCTATAGGAGGAGACATGAGTGTGGGTCTCAGTCCCATCACTGGATAAAGGGCACTGGCATGCACAGACAGTGTTAGCTGGGTAAAGCATGGCTGCAGATTGGGCAGGGTTCCTCACCTCATTTTCTGGTCTTGCTGAATGTCAATGGGAGATGTCAGAATGGTCAGGAATCTTGCTTTTTGTTTTTGGTTTGTTGGTTTGGGTTTTTTTCGGTCCCTGATGTAGATTTTACTTTTATAATTATTTGTTGTGGAATTCTGTTAAGCTATTCTGGTTGCTAGAGTTCAGGTATTTATGTTTTCATTTGCATCACTTGCTCTGTTAGAATGGGGGGAAGCAGTAGCTGAGTTCAAACTCTATTAAAAAATGATAGGACTTCAGCAAAGACGTAATCATTCAGCAAAGTTAATCATGCACTTGAGTGCTTTGCTGAAGAACAGACTTAAGCCCTTTCCAGTTAATTATTTGTTTATGTGCTCCTCTGGCCTAGGACTGGCGAAGCATGGAAGGTTGCAGTCTCAATCACAGTAATATTTTACTTGCATTAATTGCATTTTCCCTGTGTACCCATCTGACCTCCTCTCCTATGCGGGCTTGAATCTGATTCAGGGGGGCATTTGGCAGCAGCTTGCAGCGAGATGGGGTGCAGTGTGTGTCAGAGAAGCCACCTTTCATATTGTCCATCCTCAAGTCACTGACCTGCCAGCCTTAGCTGGTGGGATGATCATGGTGATGGGACGCTGTGATTGCATGAGATGCACAGCAGAGCCATCAGGTTGCTTTGATAGTGCAACACTGCATGTGTTCTGGTGGGTACAGGGGACCTGAGCAACACCTCCATCCTCACGCCTGTGAAGGTATAGTATGGGAAAAAGTGTGGCACAGTTAGTCACAGGGGAAATCTGGTTTAGCAGAGGAAGCAAAAACTTGGCATGCTGTCAGTGCCACATACATAATAACAGTCAGCTTGGTTTGCTCGCAGAGTCCCTTGGAGAGGACATGGGATTGGTGTGGTTGGGTTGGTATTTTTGTGTGCACGGGGTAAATGGCATGGAAACTTGAGAGGGGAGGTGAATGTTTAGATACTGGAAGTTTTGTGGGTGGCTTATGGCTGGCACAGTGAAAGAGTGGTCCCTTTCCCCATCACCTGATGTTGCATTCTTCTCATGTGGGAAGCAGAAGGAAGCAGAGATGTTGCCTCTCCTCAGAGAAGGATGTTCAGATTTATACAGTGAAACCAGAATGCAGGAGGGCGCTGAGAGAAACTGCTGACATGTGCATAATGGAAAACTCGAATGGAAGCACTTCTCACTGCAGGCTGTGACAACTCAGTCACTTGAGAGAGCAAATGCAATTGCATCTTCCTCGGCAGAGTTGTACCTGCAGAACTGGGCCTTGGCAGGTCTCTCTCTCTCTTTCTCTCTTTCTCTCTTTTTCTCTTTTTTTAGTAGTTTTTTTTTATAATACATAAAACATTCCAAGAAAAGGATGCTTCTGTCTATAACATTTTTACCTTTTTATATTTTCAAGGGATTATGTCTTGTAATTTGTTTTTGAGGGCAATTCCATTAGCAAACTTGAAGGGAACTAAACCTGCTTTGTTTTTTTGTTGTTGTTGTTGGTTGGGATTTGTTGTTTGTTTGGGGGTTTTTTTGTTGTTGTTGGGGGGGGGGGGG